>OY759270.1:34781477-35008080 GCA_963662155.1 Lamellibrachia columna
CTTGATGATATTGATCTCACAGTTCATAAAATACAGAAGTGATTTGGCACCGATTTCCGTAGAAACTTGCCACCCAGCATTGTTGTATTAAAATAATGAGCATCACTTAGTGTCAGTTAGTGAATACCCATTTCTATTAAGCTTATTATATTTTGTATGTACTTTGTGCTTGGTTTCCCTGGCCAGGCTCATTGATCAGTGTTTTATATACTGAAAACGTATATAATATAATATAAACTAATATGACTGCCAACTTCTGCCGGAGTGATGAACCATGAAGTGATCTGATTAAACAAGAGCTATGTTAAAATGGCACCCTCCATGGAAAGACCAAGTAGAAACAAGAACGTATGGTTTTGTCGCAAAAATGGCTATTTAAGATATGTAAAAACAAATGCATTAGTAGAATTTCGCTATCAATTGTCAGTCAATCATGATGGGCCCACCCAACCCATTCAATTTTGACTAGGCCCTCCTAAATTTGTTAATGGGTTAATTATTTTGGAAACATTTAAACATCTGATATAACATCATAAACATAATTTAATAATTAGTTAAATAAACCTAAAATTGGATGTTGACAAGCACAATTCTACATGGAGTGATTCCAAACTTTATGACCATAATTAAACTATGTAACTACACTCATACCTCTAGTATGACATTGGGAAGCTGTAGTTGTTCCGCAAATATGCAACAAAACCATGTTTCTTGATGCCGTTACATCGCTTTTGTATTGTTGCATCAGTTGTGCACGTTAATCAGCTGACCAGTACAGATAACATAAAACATTACCAAACACCTTTATCTCTGAACTTTAGCACCAGGTAGAGCAGTGAAACAGTCTAAGCTAAAATAATTAATATCTGCCACCATCCTTCACCCTCATATTCACTCAACCACTAGTCTCGGCAGAAGCATCCATGATGTGGCTCAGTAAGTTCGGCCAACTGTCTTGCATAAGGACATGATTGAATGAATGAACCTTCATATTAATCTTAAATTGGATTTTATCTGTCTCCATAAACATAATCTTAATACGATGTCACCACTAGTTTACAAGGATGTCCTAAGCCTGTTTGCTTACATAGTTAACAATAGCAATAACATAAATAAATTTGCTTTGTAGGCAAGAAGACTGGCTGTTCAGAGGGCAAAGGTGGATCTATGCACATGTATGCTGATGGTTTTTATGGTGGAAACGGCATTGTGGGAGCTCAGGTATGTGAGTACTGTGTCATTGTGGGAGCTCAGGTATGTGGGTACCAGATACTGTGTCATTGTGGGAGCTCAGGTATGTGAGTACCAGGTACTGTGTCGTTGTGGGAGCTCAGGTATGTGAGTACTGTGTCATTGTGGGAGCTCAGGTATGTGGGTACCAGGTACTGTGTCATTGTGGGAGCTCAGGTATGTGAGTACCAGGTACTGTGTCGTTGTGGGAGCTCAGGTATGTGAGTACCAAGTACTGTGTTGTTGTGGGAGCTCAGGTATGTGAGTACTGGGTACTGTGTTGTTGTGGGAGCTCAGGTGTTTGAGTACCGGGTACTGTGTCATTGTGGGAGCTCAGGTATGTGAGTACCGGGTACTGTCATTGTGCAAGATCAGGTATGTGAGTACTGGGTACTATGGCATTGTGGGAGCTCAGGTGAGTACCGGGTACTGTGTCATCGTGGGAGCTCAGGTATGTGAGTACCAGGTACTGTGGCATTTTGGGAGCTCAGGTATGTGAGTACTGAGTATGTGGCATTGTGGGAACTCAGGTATGTGGCATTGTGGGATCTGGTGCATGGTACTATATTTATTCGTGCAAGAAAATTAGATTGTTAATGGTTAACTGATACATCATTTGTTATTTTGGTTTAATGTTTGCATCCACTAAACTGGGGCGTCTGTGGCCATGGCAAATTGGTCAGGCTTGAAGAAACATGTTTGTAACATTTACTCCAATATATTGATTACCTTTCAATTGGTAGATCGTGTCATTGTGCTCTTCCAGACACCCCTGGGAGCTGGTATTGCATTTGCCATGAAGTACCAGGGCACAGACAACCTGTGTGTGACGCTGTATGGTGATGGGGCGGCCAACCAGGGCCAGTTGTTTGAGGCTTTCAACTTGTGCAAGTTGTGGGACCTGCCTGTTATCTACGTGGTGGAGAACAATGGCTATGGCATGGGGACAAGTGCTGACCGGTCGTCTGCCAGCTCAGATTATTACACCCGAGGCGACTACATTCCAGGCATCTGGGTATGTGCGATATTTTCTAGATTTAAAGGGAAACAAGTCATGGTTTTTGGCCTATGCACCTATTATAAGTGTTACTAAAACATAACAATTTGCAACTACAATTAAGAATATCACGACAGTGGTTTACTAGGAAAACCTTGTTGAACACACAGCATCTTAATTTCAGGGGCTACTTTATACTGTTAGATAACCCTACGTCACACTCGCCCAATCAAAATATATTTGTATACACCTATTCCTATATTTGCCAACATAATATGGCCAGTGTATACCATCCTCCCTTAATACGTAGTCTAGGTTACCCAATTTTCATAGTACTGCACATGCGGTTATCGTTCTCGTTGGTTAACATATCAGCCCTTGGTCAATTGGAGAAATGACCGGAATCTCCCAACTTTTAGAACACATTCTTGGTAAACCACTGGTGTGATATTCTTGATTTTAGTTGCACATGATTAGCTGTTATTATCTATTTTAGGTACATAGCCCCAAAACCATGACTTTTGTTTTGCTTTAAATGATTAATAGAAATGTTACTATCACAGTTCAACTATAAACTAGGTAAATAAGCGTAGTTATTAATCAGTATATTTTGTAGATAGATAAGCAGTATATTTGAAATTGTTATGATGCCAACATAAATGCGGACATTCAGTAGGTGTGAAATGTTTCTCCCCTAATGGAAAAATTTGTAAATTTAGCTGCAGTCAAAACAAATAAAACATAATTTCCATCGTGTTGCTAGGTGGATGGCATGGATGTGTTGGGCGTGCGTGAGGCAACACGGTTTGCTGCCGAGTACTGTCGATCTGGCAAGGGACCAATCTTACTCGAGTGTGCGACATACCGTTACAGCGGCCATAGTATGAGCGATCCTGGCACCAGGTGAGAGCAGTGTTTGTCATGGGTGGAATTCTTGTCAGTTATCTGATTGTGGTATGTTTGGTTGCTTAAAATAAGACAAGCAACAAGAAGAAAATACTTAATAATTATCTATCCTTTTGATTAGAATCCTTTCTTGCATAGTCCGTTGGCAGAGTGTATTGATAAAATATGTTTTGGCTGTTATGTTTGCACTAGTATGTGATTCTGTTCAGTTACCGAACTCGTGAGGAGATTCAGGATGTTCGAAAGAAGCGAGACCCCATCACAGGCTTCAAGGAAAAGATTGTTGAGTCTGGACTTGTCACTGCAGAAGAAGTCAAGGTAAATGAAGTGTAGTGACCACAACATTACAAACTATTTGTCAGCCTCTTATCTGTGCCATAGTCCTACAAGCATGTCTGACACTGTCAGCACGTTTGTTTAGATGTTGGTTGCAGTGGACAAGACTAAATGACTTGCCCTAATTTATTGTTAGTTTGTTCAGTTGTATTTTCCACGCTAGTTTGCATTCAGTAAATTCCACAGAAAAAAATGCCTTATTTAACAGGAACTAAGACAATTTAACAATGCATACACTTATAACTAGGCTGAATGTTGATTTTCAGGCAATCGATAGTGAAGTAAAGAAGGAAATAGATGTAGCAGCGACAAAGGCCAAGACTGAAGTGGAGGTGTCACCGTCAGCCCTCTACACACACGTGTACAGCAATATCCCTCCTGGTCTGAAAGTGCGTGGAGCTGATGCCTTCACTTACGGCTCACCCAAGTAGACACTCGTTATGCACGTGATACAAAGTAGATATCTGGGGTTTTGTTTTACTTGCGAATAGTTGTGCGCATATATCATGAGTATCGTATCATAGTGACAAAACAAAACAAATGTACAGATACAGTCCTGAATGTTGGTTTGATGGGACTTTCGGGTCCTTCACGGTCCATTTGTCAGTATCGTGTGACCATGTTGGTGGTGGTCACATGATACTGGAGGGCAGTTCATTCTGACACTGACGAAGGAACTGTGAGTGTTCTGAAAGCTCCATTGAGCTACACTTGAGAGGTATATGTACTTTTGCTTAATACGAAACAGTCCGACAGCAATTTACATGCCGGTTAATTAAATGTTATTTATTAACTGATCACGTGACCTTCTGGTTGGCAAGTGTTTCAACACACTAAGAGACAATAAACATTCCAGATGGTCTCAGTGTAGTATCGACAGCAGGACCTGTGCAATAGGATTCATGATTGATTATAACCAGGTTGCCAGAACATTGGGTTTTCAAGTTAACAGTATATAATGCATCATACTTGAGAACTGATAAAATAATGATAGGATTGCCACAATCCCATATGTATTAAGTAGATTATTTGCTGTGTGTGGTAAGACAGATTTGCTGTATCACATCATAATAATGCCTAATAATCTGTAGTAGATTGCCTGCCATAAGGTGCTTAAGGCAAAAGAGTGCTTATGATATTATAACTTATAAATGTTCTTCGTTTGTTGACTAAGTGAATAAATAGCTGATGGTCCATGTTATATTTTCCTTTTATTATGTGAATATCTACACAATAAACGTAATCATATGTGAAAATCTGTACATGCAGACTTTCTTTGATCATAAAATGACCTGTAAATTTGTCCTAAAAACAAAGTGAACCAGATAAAACACATAGCAAGTGTTTCCCATTTGGCAACGTCAGCACAATATGTTTCACTTGACACAGCATCCGTGATAGACTTCTCCCAGGTGGGGGGGGGACCAGTGATAGATTTCTCCCAGCAGCCTTCTTCAATCACACTTCAGTACTTCTTTCAGCAAGGAAGCAACATCAGTTGTATAGGCCTCCTCGCCATCTGCAAAACAGTTTTACCTTACAAGAGCTATTATTTTTGCAAAATATCAATATTATTCTGAGTTCTGTCTTCTGAACATTCATAAATTTATACACTATTCCAAACCAGGTTCTGACAAAAAATGGTGATTAGGAGGGCTTTCTGAGCAATTGTTATAAAAAGACTGCTCAAAGCACACTTCATTCTCTTGCTGTTCATTCTGTTCATTCCAACACCAATCGTACTTCTATAAGAAGCATTGAGCACCACCACAATTACTGCACAAAGACTACACATGCACATGTCCACCACTCAGGTCCTCGTTTATACAGGCGAGTGAACTGAGGCAATGTGAAATGAAGAAAATCATCCAAGCCACAAAACAGCAGCAAGAGCATCCAGGTCCTCTTGATTGACACTCCGATGTTCCAGCCACTGCTACTGCAGGACCTCTTGATTGACACTCTGACATTCCAGCCACTGCTACTGCAGGTCCTCTTGATTGACACTCTAACATTCCAGCCACTGCTACTGCAGGTCCTTGGTTGACACTTCGATGTTCCAGCCACTGCTACTGCAGGTCCTCTTGATTGACACTCTGACATTCCAGCCACTGCTACTGCAGGTCCTTGATTGACACTTCGATGTTCTAGCTACTGCTACTGCAGGTCCTCTTGATTGTCACTCTGACATTCCAGCCACTGCTACTGCAGGTCCTCTTCATTGACACTCCGATGTTCCAGCCACTGCTACTGCAGGTCCTCTTCATTGACACTGACATTCCAGCCACTGCTACTGCAGGTCCTTGATTGACACTTCGATGTTCTAGCCACTGCTACTGCAGGTCCTCTTGATTGTCACTCTAACATTCCAGCCACTGCTACTACAGGTCCTTGATTGACACTTCGATGTTCTAGCCACTGCTACTGCAGGTCCTCTTGATTGACACTGACATTCCAGCCACTGCTACTGCAGGTCCTTGATTGACACTTCGATGTTCTAGCCACTGCTACTGCAGGTCCTCTTGATTGTCACTCTGACATTCCAGCCACTGCTACTACAGGTCCTTGATTGACACTTCGATGTTCTAGCCACTGCTACTGCAGTTCCTCTTGATTGACACTCTGACATTCCAGCCACTGCTACTGCAGGTCCTTGATTGACACTTCGATGTTCTAGCCACTGCTACTGCAGGTCCTCTTGATTGTCACTCTGACATTCCAGCCACTGCTACTGCAGGTCCTCTTGATTGTCACTCTGACATTCCAGCCACTGCTACTGCAGGTCCTCTTGATTGACACTCTGATGTTCTAGCCACTGCTACTGCAGGTCCTCTTGATTGACACTCTTGACATTCCAGCCACTGCTACTGCAGGTCCTTGATTGACACTTCGATGTTCTAGCTACTGCTACTGCAGGTCCTCTTGATTGTCACTCTGACATTCCAGCCACTGCTACTGCAGGTCCTCTTGATTGACACTCCGATGTTCCAGCCACTGCTACTGCAGGTCCTCTTGATTGACACTCTGACATTCCAGCCACTGCTACTGCAGGTCCTCTTGATTGTCACTCTGACATTCCAGCCACTGCTACTGCAGGTCCTCTTCATTGACACTCCGATGTTCTAGCCACTGCTACTGCAGGTCCTCTTGATTGACACTCTGACATTCCAGCCACTGCTACTGCAGGTCCTTGATTGACACTTCGATGTTCCAGCCACTGCTACTGCAGCTCATTGATTGACACTCCGATGTTCTAGCCACTGCTACTGCAGGTCCTCTTGATTGACACTGACATTCCAGCCACTGCTACTGCAGGTCCTTGATTGACACTTCGATGTTCTAGCCACTGCTACTGCAGGTCCTCTTGATTGTCACTCTGACATTCCAGCCACTGCTACTGCAGGTCCTCCTGATTGACACTCTGACATTCTAGCCACTGCTACTGCACCCCACAACGAATGAAGTTATATGTTTACATGGCCTAAAATAATCCAAGAGGCACAAAACCAAATGATTGAAAGAAGGATCTAGTTAGTTGTGATCAGTTGAGAAAGATGCTAAAATGAACGAACCTGTGTTAGTGCCTGTGACATCTTGTTCCAGTTTGAGCTTGGCCTGGGCACACCTCAACATGGCTTCCTCAATCGAGTTGGCACTGACCAACCGGTAGACCTTCACTGTTCTGAAATCACCACCTAATCTGTTGGCCTTCTGGGGTTCTCACAGATGGTTCATGTTACAAACTACGTCATTTTGTAATAATGATAAGATAGTGGCATTTGTAGTACTACATACATAGATAGTACTACATACACAGATAGTACTACATACACAGATAGTACTACATACACAGATAGTACTACATACACAGATAGTACTACATACATAGATAGTACTACATACATAGATAGTACTACACACATAGATAGTATTACATCATCGATACCGTATTCTTGAAACTGTATAGGCAATATTGCTGTCATAACATAGAAAGGATAAAAGACTTATGACTCATGTTAACTTAAAACATGTCCTTACTAATTTTTTAATGACTTAAACTGCAAAATCAGTGGTTTGTAGGTGTTTGACCAAGAGAAGATCTGATCACTGGCATCACTGGCCTTGTCTGTTGAACTATGTGACATCTGTCACCTACCTTGTCTGTCCCAACCATGTGACATCTGTCACCTACCGTGTCTGTCCCACTCTGTGACACCTGTAACCTACCTTGTCTGTCCCACTCTGTGACATCTGTCACCTACCTTGTCTGTCCCACTCTGTGACATCTGTCGCCTACCTTGTCTATCCCACTATGTGACATATGTCACCTACCTTGTCTGTCCCAACCATGTGACATCTGTCACCTACCGTGTCTGTCCCACTCTGTGACATCTGTAACCTACCTTGTCTGTCCCACTCTGTGACATCTGTCACCTACCTTGTCTGTCCCACTCTGGGACATCTGTCACCTACCTTGTCTGTCCCACTTTGGGACATCTGTCGCCTACCTTGTCTGTCCCACTATGTGACATCTGTCACCTACCTTGTCTGTCCCACTCTGTGACATCTGTCCGTGGCCTGTTTGTCATTGTAAGGGTTGTAGTCAATGTCATGTAGGATGACGACATTGGCGGTAGTAAGGTTGATGCCGAGACCACCAGCCCGGGTTGACAGCAGAAACACAAAGATCTTGTCATTTGTGTTAAACCGATCTATCAGCTCTTGCCTGCAACAAAATACATCATGTCATCTATGTTACATAAATGACAAAACACTGTTAGAAATGAGCACTTATACAGAAGCCAGAACACATGAATAATTGGGATTAAGATACGCAAATACATAAATTTATTTCTTAATGCTACAAAGTGTAGAAATAATTTTTCTCTCTTGGTATCACCATAATGTTCTTGGGCAACATATTTGCAACATATAGCTGGTTTGAATAAAGTTTTGGGCCATCAGGCCAAATTGTTTACCTCCTCAAGTCGGTTAGCAGTCTATTGGTCAGTATATCTTACAGGGAAAATCAACCACTGGTCATCTTGATGTATCAAATAAGTTGACTGACAGGAATCTCATGACAAATATCGTATTTAACCACATAACAAAGAGCGTCAACGTGGTTTGCACACCTTTCAACAACTGCAGTGGCGCCATCTAGACGTACATATTCATATTTGCGTGACTTCATGTATGCCTCAATGATGTCCAGCATCATGGTGAACTGACTAAACAGAAGCACCCGGTCGCCCTAGAAACACAGACAAGACAACACATGTATAGCTACGCCGACCGATTCCTCCATAGCCTAGGAGTGTTGGGCAAGGCAGATGATATTCGACCTGGATCAACTTAGATAAATATCTAACATTTAACATGTCAGCTAGCAGTCAAATTTATTAGTTGAAGGTTGAGTTGATGCATGATTTTGCAGGAAGGTCATTTAATTACAACGTAAAATGTGTTGTCATACCTTTTCTTTCATCTTTGGCAACAACCCGTCGAGGAAACGGAACTTGCCCGAGTCAGTGATTAGTTCCTCATCCAGCTTAAATCTGCTTAAACTCTGTAAATGGAAAGTAATAACAAAATACGTACGAAGAGTCATTATAAAATTATATATTTCAGAACTCAGTCTCAGAAACACACTTCCAACGAACTATTGATAACATTAAAACTGCATGTATGTGTACGTAGGTACAAACGCACGCATGAATGTACATACTCATGCATGCATGAATGTACATAAGCATGCATGCATGCGTGCATGAATACATGTGCATGTACACATGTGTATTGCCGATGAACCTTCAGACATAAACAATATGCCAGTGCCTTGAATAAACAGACGTTCTGGTTTCTTGGATTGTTGCATTAGACATGTTATTTACCTCAAGAAACTTGGTGGTATTCTCGAAATATTTTAACCAACTCACTGAGCCTTTCTTTGGCAGGCACTGCTGAAAGTCAAATGAGTAGGTCGAAATATTCATAACGTAACATAAATATTTTCTTTTCCACAGAAAATATCAGAACATAAACACAACACTGTACCGAACACAGCAAAAGTATATATTTTACCACAAACTGAAATGTTATAGTACAGCGGTTCTCAACCTGGGGTACGCATACCATCAGGGGTACACCACAGGTTTTCCAGGGGGTATGTGGAGGGTTGGTTGAAGCTAAGGTTATGTGCAATGGTGCAATAATGCTGTCAATTTATGTGGTCCATGAAGGAGAACTTGTGTTTCTGTAATACTATCGAATTAAAAGAAAACATTCTTTTCAAGCAAACATTCAATGCTATTATTTGTAAATTACGATGATTTCGCCTTGGTGCAATGGCTAGTACCTAACTGGTAAATAAACCTTCATATTATGAAGACCAAGAGGCGCTATTCTTCCACATTTATGTCTGCTGGCAAAATCAAGGAAGGAACCTTCAACATGTTTGAACACCTAAGTGCTGCGTTTCAGGAAGAAGAAACGGGACACGGAAACATGGGGCAACTTGTGCAAATGCGCATACCTTCCATGCAGAAGGAATTTCAGACATACTTCCCGGATCTGAATGTGCTGGGTTCGAATTTCATCCGTTCAGTGTGGAGATGTGATCTCTTTCAAACGACGTGCAGGAGGACTTTTGGAAGTTTTTGAACAACTCCACTGCACATTTGAAGCTCTTCCCCTGACAAAGTTTTTGTCTAAGATGAGTGAATCGCATCATTAGGTGGCTGATGCTTGTGAGGGCATTATTGATGTTGACCTTTGCGAGCAATGGTTCTCTGTGCATGAAGGAAGACCCCCGTGTCTCCTTATCCAACACTGTTCCCGAATCAAGGCCCTCGTTTTGGTGGTTTCTCTAGTCTTATCCTACTTCCACCGGGCCACAGTTTTGTTTACCTCGTTAATAAAATGTGCATCACTGAACTCAGTGTTGAATGTTGTTTTATCTATAATTTTATGTCACTATGTTGGGATACCCGGCCTATCATCTCAGGACACAGGGTATGCTGGGAGAAAAAGGTTGGGAACCGCTGTTATAGCAGGTAGGAATGATGGCCTTACGTTGTACTTTCGACATAGTTGGTGAAGCTCAAAGTCTGACATCACTTCCATGTCTTCAAAGATGTAATCCTCATTCGGGTCTTTAAGACTCGGTTCCTGCAAGAACACACATATCTCATACTATAGACATCTCACACTGTTCACAGACTCGTTTTATAGCATATGTTTTATACACAACTACCTGAATCTATTAATCATCTATCACACAAAATATGCTTTTTGTGGGTGCACATATTACCGCATATTAGCAAGCAGTTACAGGTATAAAGGTTTTTATATCATAAAATCATGTTATATAGTATAAACTATATTTATTCTAAGATCTTCACAGCCCAAATATGTACTACAATTTTTCAACATATTTTGAACACAATCTGTTTATGAATATCAACTTAGCCGTTGCGTACATTCATGAACAGCTGTGTTGCGTACATTCATGAACAGCTGTCAACAATTTCAAATACCCGTGGACAAAGGTCAACATTCACGGGATCACATGATAGGCATATCATTAACACCCATAAAGTTACATCGTTCCCTCCACTTGCAATGTACACATGATAATTTTTTTATATGGTATGATGTTAGAATAGATATAGTTTATATTTAACAAAATTGCCATCCCAAACAACAAGTTCCAGATGGCAAGTGGACAAGGAAGCCATTGGCTTATCAAGAGTCCAACAAATTTCTCATCTATATGTAGCCCGCCCTTATCAAATATCTGTGAATTCTATTTTTAAACATATTCACACTACTAGCATTAACACAATCATTTGGCGGTTTCCATTCATTTATCACCCTATTATATACTATATTATATAACATGATTTTATGACAAAAACTATCAGACTTTATGCCCTTAACAGTAACTATTCATCTCAAGATGCTGAAATTCCAAGTCACAAAGAACAGGTGAACAATTAAATTATTTTTTACTTTACCCCAGACAACATGATTGTGGAATTCAGAAATTGCTACCTGAACCATGATCTGTGCCATCTGTCTGAGACGGGTGAGGTCATACTGGCGTCGGTGCAGGAGGTGGTGGTTTGCAGCCTGCACACAAATAACACTGGTTACTTCCATGCTTTTGGCGACAAAATCTCGGAAAAATTTATTCTGCTGATGAAGTTTAAAATGATTCTGTAATCCACTGCAATGAGAGAATATAATGATATCAAATGGCAGAAATAAAATTCACAGAAACTGAACATTTATTTAATTAAACTACACATAAAAGGTAAAGGTACGTTCTTGTGTAGCGCGGTATCCAGTCCTTGGGACAGCTCAAAGCGCTTTATACTTTACCCACTGGCAGTTCATTCCAATGCCATCTCAACTTCTCTGGGAAGTATTCTGTGCAAAGACTATTTGTTCACATATCTACCTCTGGTACTCATTTATACAGCTGAGTGAACTGTCGCAACGTGGAGTGGATGAAATTGCCAAAGATTTGAAATGGCAGCAAGAGGATTTGAACCCGGGTTCTCTTGATTGAGGCCACTACATTGCTGTGCCCCACAGACAGCTCTTTACACACTACATAAATCATTATCACAAAATATAAATAATTACAACAAATTTAATTGTATGCTTACCGAAATGCCCTATTAAATACCCACCTTGCGCAGCATCATCATCATTGTGGATCCCTGGCCCCCTTTCAAAACATTCAAATGTTTGCCATCTTCTGTGATAGTCTTCACAAATGTTAGCTTCAGTTCATCGTAGAGGTCCTGCTGCTCAAAGGCCATCGGCACTCGTTCCACAACCTCCTCCTTCAAGGGCAGTTGTTGCAGAACCTGTCAACAACAGTTCAACATTTCACATATTCCATAAAGTCTGGGTCTTCAGATATTCTAGTTTTATCTTTCTCATCACATGGCCTAGAAATTATGCTCGTCTGCTTCTGTTTTTTTATACATTGAAATCTGAGTATTGTTTCACTAAGATAACGTGTTCACAAGCTAAGTTCATCATTGCATTCAATACCTACCTCACTTTTGAGTCGTCGCAGAAAGAAAGGCTTGAGGATACTTTTTGCGCGTATTATTATTGACTGCTCATAGGCACTGCGACTGTCACCACCATTACGGCTCTGTAACAGACAAACAGCTTTTAGTGGCAGATGGACATAATGTCAACTTATGTAGAAAGGGATAATAAATCAAGACACCAAAAGGTAAACATTGTTTTTGTCGGCAAAACTGACAATAAAGGATAATCATTTTTCAAGAGTTTATTTAGCCAACACACCAATCAGATTAAGTAGGGTTCAACGTTTACTGGCAAAAACACATTTTTACCAGAATGGTTGGTAAAACCTGGTTATATGCCAACCCTACTGCAAAACCACGACCACAAGACAGTACATGATGGCTGCTGACCGAGTACTGACCGAGATGGACATAAAGATCCTCTTCAGTTGTTCTGTCTTGCCACCAAACATTTGTGGCATGACAAATGACAGCAGAGACATCAGTTCCAGCAGGTTGTTCTGCAGTGGTGTGCCCGTCAGAAGTAACCGTCGTTCAGCCTACAACACGCACGCAAGTGCGATCAAATGTATTTGTAGTGAAGTGACTGCTTTTTTCTCCAATTGAATACATATAAATGAGAAATGACCCTCTTCAACTACCGTGCCTAAAATCAGGGTTCCCAATCTTTTTGTTACATAAAATTCCATGACTTTTCCATGACCGAGGCAGACTATCATCAATGCATCACTATCATGTTATGTGATTCCATGTGAGTGAATATACCCATGGTTGTTAACTTTACCAACATAATTTTTATGTTAACGATTATCGACTAAATCAACGCATATTCTTTGAAATTCACATGAAATATATTAAAGACTGAAGTCCCTTGAAACAAGGCAAAAAGATTGGGAACCCTGATGGATTGGCCGACATGGTTTGATGCTTCAGTCCAGATTACATTCTGACCAATTAGAAGCATGATTACAGAATTTAATATATGATGTCTTATACAAAACTGCTGGATACCCATTCACCAAAATACAGGCAACTTGTATATATATACATATATATTATATATATGTGTGTGTGTGTTTTTGACAGTTCAGTTTATAATTAACCTGATAGGATTGTCGGAGTAAAGGACATTATAACTGTGTCATCATTTGATATAATAATATATATGTTAGATATAGTTGAGACAAAGTAACATTCTCTTTGTGACAATTCAATTAAGCTGTAATTGACAAAAAAATGGACACCAAATGGGATATTGAAAATTGCACTACTTTCCAATTAGAATAAAGCACTAATAGATAAAACAAGCTAACAGTGAAACAATGTGATCAGGGTACAGACAATAACTAATAGATGAAACAAGCTAACAGTGAAACAATGTGATCAGGGTACAGACAATAACTAATAGATGAAACAAGCTAACAGTGAAACAATGTGATCAGGGTACAGACAATAACTAATAGATGAAACAAGCTAACAGTGAAACAATGTGATCAGGGTACAGACAATAACTAATAGATGAAACAAGCTAACAGTGAAACAATGTGATCAGGGTACAGACAATAACTAATAGATGAAACAAGCTAACAGTGAAACAATGTGATCAGGGTACAGACAATAACTAATAGATGAAACAAGCTAACAGTGAAACAATGTGATCAGGGTACAGACAATAGATGAAACAATAGATGAAACAAGCAGGCTAACAGTGAAACAATGTGATCAGGGTACAAACAATAGATGAAACAAGCAGGCTAACAGTGAAACAATGTGATCAGGGTACAGACAATAGATGAAACAAGCTAACAGTGAAACAATGTGATCAGGGTACAGACAATAACTCTGAATCAAGATAATGATATTTCACAAAAGACTGACAGGATACAAGACTAGCAAAACCATGGTAACTGTCGCTTCGGTTGGTGTCCTTGACCATTATCAGGATTAGTTAGCTGTGAATGTGAAGTCCTGACTGTTCATGTTTATTTTTCTTTTGAAGTACATTTTTTTTATAGCATTGTAATTCAGACTATTATAATGGGACATAATTAAATTAAATTTAATATTTTTTGTATGGTGTCCTGAACGTCACGACTGTTTCTTTTACTTTAATTTAACATTTTCCCTGCAAACATTGAGGTAAATGTTTTGGAATTCAGTAAAAAATCTATGCAATCATTCCAGTGGCAATGCAAATTCTTCTGTGAAAGTTAGCGCATACACTTGTCGAGTGCAGTGAAGTTTGGTGTCCACCCCTTTGCCTGTTGTAACGACTGTTAAATACCATTCTATGTTGTGCGTAAATCATAGAAAAAAAATTGGTCAAATTTTTTAGCAATCGGACATCAACGATTAATATTGTAATGCAAGATGTGCATTTAAGCCAGTATTATGATTTATATTAGTTTCATGGATGATTTACGTCAGTTGTGGTGAATTGGTTTTGCGTCCTTCATAACTAATGTGTCGATGTTGCCTTCTTGTCGTCTCTTTCATGTGCTCAATTTTCTTATTTACAACGCCATGAAAGCAAATTGGACTAACACTTGATTCATGTTCTATTTTTATCACATAATTGATACGTTTTCTTTCTGAACTCATGTATCACCCAAATGTCACAATCATTATTTAGGACACCATAACCACTATGTCCGCCTAAAGACCGTTCCTTTTTTTTTAAACACTGACAGTGATGGGGCACGCTAGTGTATTGGTTAGAGCACCCGACTCTCAATATAGAGAGAACCTTGGTTCGAACTCTCTTTTCGCAAGCTGCTTCTTGTGCATCATTCATTAGAGGAACACGAGCATGTCCCAACCTGCGCTTCACTGGTATCTGGGAGAACCAGTCCCTGCTGTTACTTATGATTTAACGGGTTGGGGAAATGGTACCACGGTCCCGGAGTATGGTATGTGGATGTTTGAATTTGGGTCATGTTTTGTTGTGGGGCGATCTCGTTACGATATCGTTCCAACGATTTAAGCACAGTGCACAAGGTCCCCAATCCCTGCAAATCACAAATCAGGGCTGAACAACAATTCGGGGTAAGGTACTGGTGCCGTTGTTTGCATACCCAGATGGTTCACCAATGGTACATTGTGAGTTTGATGCGTCGCTCAAGCAGCTACTGCATTTCTATGGGTATGACACCAGTACATTTAAGGGCCACAGCTTCTGAACTGGAGCGGCCACTGCAGCCTTGAGAGGAGATTCTGATGCGCACATAAGAGCGGCCGGCAGGTGGACCTTGGATGCATTAAAAAAATTATATTAGGTTCTCTTGATTGCGTTAATTTTATTCCCAATTGACTTCTCATAATGGGACGGTGTATTGGTGGGGTGTTCACAGGTTTCGGTGAATGGTGGCATTATGGCCCCACATTTTTAGGTTACTAGAGTATATAGAATTTTAGCAAGTAGTGTAATCCAGTGCTGCAACAAGGCAGTGGGTCGAGCATCAACAGTGATGGGTTAATGTTTTATTGTAATGTGTAGGTGGTGATGCCATGAATTGTCTTGTGTTGTAGCAATATTACTACATGTACTGCATTACTATGTCGAAATGTGAGCTCTGGGAGCATTATGTCCAGGCGACTTTGTATGAGGCTCAGCCACAGGCTTGGCATATGTTACGGAGTCCACATTTCATTTCTCAATCGTAAAAGTATGTCATTGGCAATACCTTTAATAAATGTCATTCATTTGGCCTTTTCATATCTTTACATCTGTCTTGTGTTGTTGACTGCATAAATGAGAGTATGCAATCATCAAGTTTTTAATTCATTACATGTACTTCGTAATTTTTTTATTTTGATCTTAAAATCTGAAATATGGAAAGCTGTTTAAAATGTAAGAAATGATGACTCAACAAATGACAACAGCATAGGTAGATATTTAATGTCCCCGTCACTGGGGTAATGTGTGTCGCGGTGTCTTTTTTATATGTTTGTTTAACATAGCAAGATTGCATGAAAGAAACCATTATTATACAATTCGTGTTATGTTTCAAAAGAACATTCTGTCAGCATAGATGTTTTTATAAAAGTGTATAAAAGGTCACTGGAGGACACCAAGTAATGACTGTTACACAACGCAAGTTTTGTAAACTTACAATTGCACAACTATCTTTTTGCCCTTTCCTGTTATTATGAGGTTATTGAAGAATCAAAACAAGCAATTACCTGTTCCTTTCATTGAATTAAATTTTTTTTAGCTTCCTTGTCCCACTTTTGTGCACCAGTATCAAAAACACACACAGGCACGCACAAGTGCACCAGTATCAAAAACACACACACACATAAAATAAAACACCATTTTCAAATTCCATGACTTTTTGATATTAGTTCTGGTATATCATGATATCATTAGTTTCATTACAAGCTTTCATACCCTGATCTTCATGAGACTCTGGTATCGCAAAGATGACATGTTCTTGAGCATGTGGCCTTCATCAAAGATAGCATAATGAAACAGCAACTTCTTGAAGAGAATACGATCATCAGAACTGCTAGCAGCTATGTGATAGCTGCAACACAATTGGCAGGCTGTTAGTTGTCAAGTAAATGGAAGATTTAGTAATTCAAATTACTCTGATCACAGTGAATTTGATCTAGACATTGACACAATTTCTGCATGTTTTCCTGCAGCAGATACCTAGAAAAATGCTTAGTGGCGACTGGTGGATGACTGACCTTGTGAGTATGACATTGTAATCATCAAAAGATGAATTGTGTAGTAGTTGGCTTCGGATTTCCTTCCTCTCTTCCATGCTGCCATAATACAGCAGTACGCCAAGCGCAGGACACCAGATTTTCAACTCCCGCAGCCAGTTATCTAACAACAAACAATACCAGTATAACTGCAACTATTGCATATAGCTTGTTGTGTAGTGAGGCTCAACCTGCTGAGATTTCCTTGTAAACCAGTTGAAAATATTTAAATGTTTAAGAGGGCTGGGGACGGCAGTTAATTTCTTCATTTTCCCCTGATAATAGGCTAAGAAATACAAATAATCATACCAATCCCAATATTTGATTTGTCTCAGTGGATATCCCAGTCATATAGGCAAAAGGCATAACCTGATGTAAAGAAGTGTTGCCCTACCAAGCTGATGTAAGGAAGAGAAGTGTTGCCCTACCAAGATGATGCAAGGAAGAGAAGTGTTGCCCTACCAAGATGATGTAAGGAAGAGAAGTGTTGCCCTACCAAGATGATGTAAGGAAGAGAAGTGTTGCCCTACCAAGATGATGTAAGGAAGAGCAGTGTTGCCCTACCAAGCTGATGTAAGGAAGAGAAGTGTTACCCTACCAAGATGATGTAAGGAAGAGAAGTGTTGCCCTACCAAGATGATGTAAGGAAGAGCAGTGTTGCCCTACCAAGATGATATAAGGGAGAGAAGTGTTGCCCTACCAAGATGATGTAAGGAAGAGCAGTGTTGCCCTACCAAGCTGATGTAAGGAAGAGAAGTGTTACCCTACCAAGATGATGTAAGGAAGAGAAGTGTTGCCCTACCAAGATGATATAAGGGAGAGAAGTGTTGCCCTACCAAGATGATGTAAGGAAGAAAAGTGTTGCCCTACCAAGCTGATGTAAGGAAGAGAAGTGTTGCCCTACCAAGATGATGTAAGGAAGAAAAGTGTTGCCCTACCAAGCTGATGTAAGGAAGAGAAGTGTTGCCCTACCAAGATGATGTAAGGAAGAAAAGTGTTGCCATACCAAGCTGATGTAAGGAAGAGAAGTGTTGCCCTACCAAGATGATGTAAGGAAGAAAAGTGTTGCCATACCAAGCTGATGTAAGGAAGAGAAGTGTTACCCTACCAAGATGATGTAAGGAAGAAAAGTGTTGCCATACCAAGCTGATGTAAGGAAGAGAAGTGTTGCCCTACCAAGATGATGTAAGGAAGAAAAGTGTTGCCCTACCAAGCTGATGTAAGGAAGAGCATTAAAGAGGGAGTGACGATGAGGTGTGGTCCTGTGTTGCCCTACCAAGTGTTGAAGAGGTAGTGACAATGAGGTGTGGTCCAGTGTTGCATTACCAAGCGTTAAAGAGGGAGTGACAATGAGATGTGGTCCAGTGATGCCTTACCAAGCGCTGAGGAAGTGACGAGGTGTGGTCCAGTGATGCCCTACCAAGTGTTAAGGGAGTGACAACGAGGTGTGGTCCAGTGATGCCTTACCAAGCATTAAGGGAGTGACAACGAGGTGTGGTCCAGTGATGCCTTACCAAGCGTTAAGGGAGTGACAACGAGGTGTGGTCCAGTGATGCCTTACCAAGCGTTGAAGAGGGAGTGACAATGAGGTGTGGTCCAGTGATGTCTTACCAAGCGTTGAAGAGGGAGTGACAATGAGGTGTGGTCCAGTGATGCCCTACCAAGCGTTGAAGAGGGAGTGACAATGAGGTGTGGTCCAGTGATGCCTTACCAAGCGTTAAGGGAGTGACAACGAGGTGTGGTCCAGTGATGCCTTACCAAGCGTTGAGGGAGTGACGAGGTTTGGTCCAGTGATGTCTTACCAAGCATTGAAGAGCGAGTGACAATGAGGTGTGGTCCAGTGCTGCCTTACCAAGTGTTGAAGAGGGAGTGACAATGAGGTGTGGTCCAGTGCTGCCTTCTTCCAACAAGTGAGCCAGGAAAGATATGGTCTGGATTGTCTTGCCAAGGCCCTGGCACAAACATACAAGTTCAACTTCATTAATAATTATGATCTTGTAGGCCGCCATGATTATTATGTAAAGTTATAGAGTCTCGCGTGGGCAGACGAGAGTTGTAGTGATCGAGCTGATGAAATAAAGACACGCGGTATTATGTGAATCCTAACACAAAGTTGTGGTGCATAGAGTGAGTGAGACAAACCTCTATAGTGGTGACCCTGACGTGATGTTTGCAACAATATATACGCCATTATACTGGTGTTAGGAAGCGTTGACACGCGAAGTTACCGTCGTAATTCGCAGTTATAAAGCCAACCACGCCATGCGCTGACCTACAATGGAGCCGCCTACAGCGCAGCAAGTGCAGCGTGCACGGGCCGCTCTATTGTCCGCGCAACAAACGATAGCCACTAGTAGCGAACTGCTCGCCGCTGCCGGAATTTCAATGGAAATGCCCGCCCATCCACCGCTAGGCATGGAAGTCAACGCAGTGGCGGTAAAGCTGCCAGCGCTATGGCCGGACAATCCGCGAAAGTGGTTTCTACACTGCGAGGCGAAGTTCCGGTTGCATAGGATAACAGCGCAGCAGACCATGTTTGACCACTGCATAAATGTCATGACGGCCGAGCAGTCTGATGTGGTCATGGACCTAATGGAGAGGGCCGTCGCCTACATGCTACGATGATCTGAAACAGGCGTATGTCGAGCGACGTACACCGAGCACGGCCGAGCGCCTACAGCGACTACGCAAGCTAGGCCCGATCACCGACCAACGCCCCTCCGACTTGTTACGTCTCATGGAGCGTATACTTGGCCGGTCAATCGAGGGAGACGAAATCGCAAAAGAAGAATTTGTACGGCGGTTACCGGCGCAGACGCAACTGATAATCAGGTCACAAGCCGACCTATTTACCGTTGAACAGTTGGCGCAGATGGCAGACCGGCTAGCCAGCGTACCGGCGACGTCACCCAGCTTCTCGGTCACTCAAGCGGAGGCATCACGGGAAGACGACGTCGTTACGCTGGCTTCTCTTCATCAGCAACTGGCAAGACTTACGACGAGTAACGACATGATATCTGCGGAAGTGGCGGAGCTGAAGAGATCGACTCCGTATGCCGGCAATCGTCGTGCGCGTGGTGGCTCCCGTTCGGAGACCGTTGCTAGTCGTCGCTCGAGGATGTACCGCGGCCTCAATGCTGATGGGCTATGCTGGTACCATTTGGTATGGGGCGCGAATGCCAACAAATGTTCTGAGGGCTGCCGTCAAGCGGGAAACGGCCGTGCAGGTCGTTAGCAGCGACCACCGACCTGCGCACATCTACTAGTCGCTTGCTTACCATTGCCGATCCTGTATCGAAGTTGAGATATCTCATCGATACTGGAGCTGAGATCAGCGTTTTACCGCCTAGTGCTGAGGACCGTCGAAATCCTTCAGTCGATACACAACTACAGGCAGCAAATGGATCATCCATCTGCACTTTTGGCGAGCGATCGATGCAAGTGGATCTCGGGTTGGCTAAAGCGTTTACGTGGACATTCCTCATCGCGGAAGTCTCTAAGCCAATCATAGGTGCCGATTTCTTAAGACATTTTGGACTTTTGGTAGACGTCGGGCGCAAACGGTTAATGGATGCTGAGACATTTCTCACCGTTCCGGCCTCATATAGGCGTTCGGCCGTATCTAAGCTGTGTGTGTTGGTTCAGACGGATCGATATGCGGACATATTGGATGAATTCCACGAGGTAACGACACCATGCATCAAGAAATGTCGCCTACAAGGAAAAGTGGAGCATCACATCGACACACGTGGTAGTCGACCGGTGTTTGCTCGCGCGCGTCGACTTTCTCCCGACAAGCTAGTAGTAGCGAAGGATGAGTTCCGAAAACTTCTGGAGATGGACATAATTCGCCCTTCGAATTCACCGTGGTCGTCACCTCTGCATATGGTAGCGAAGCCATCTGGCGGGTGGCGAGCTTGCGGAGATTACCGAGCTCTGAACGCAGTCTCTGAGGACGACCGCTATCCGATACCTCACATGCAGGATTTTGCTGGCCAGTTGGAAGGAAAAAGCATATTCTCCAAAATCGATTTAGTACGTGCTTACAATCAAGTACCCATGAGTGCAACAGACATCGCGAAGACTGCCATCATAACACCTTTCGGGCTCTTTGAATATACGCGTATGCCATTTGGGCTAAAGAATGCGGCACAGACATTTCAGCGGTTTATGGACCATGTGTTTAGAGACTTTCCTTTTGCATATGTCTATCTAGATGACATACTGGTCGCGAGCGCGTCAGCCGACGAACACCGCATCCATCTGCGTCAACTATTCAGCAGGCTCGCAGATTACGGCTTAGTGGTTAACCCCCAGAAGTGCGTATTGGGCCAGCCGAGTTTGGAGTTTCTCGGTCACTGTGTCACGGCTTTCGGTGTGCGTCCGCTGCTGGAAATAGTAAAACACATCACCGACTTTCCGCGACCGAGTTCAACTAAGTCGCTGAAGGAATTTTTAGGGATGTTGAACTTCTACAGGCGTTTCGTACCACACGCTGCCGCTATTTTGACTCCCCTGTACGCACTCGTGAATGTGAAAGACAGTGAATTTGACGCGGCATGGACGGCACTTCACGAAGATCATTTTCAGCGCAGCAAGATGGCACTGGCCTCAGCTACAGGCCTAGCTCACCCGTCAGTGACAGCAGAGACAAGCATCAACACAGATGCCTCAGATACCGCCGTGGGCGCTGTTCTGCAGCAGCGTCTGAATGGAGTATGGACACCTATTTCGTTTTTCTCGCGCAAACTCCACGCAGCCGAGAAGAAGTACTCCACCTTCGATAAGGAGCTCCTTGCGATGTACTTGGCGGTGAAGAAATTCCGTTACTTCATTGAGGGACGCAAGTTCACGCTATTCACTGACCACAAGCCGCTTACGTTCGTCTTCAACAATGTATCGGATAAGTGGTCGCCGCGTCAGCAGCGACATCTCTGCTTAGTGTCGGAATTCACTACCGACATACGTTACGTTCCAGGCGCTGACAACGTAGTGGCCGACGCACTCTCCAGAGCGCCTTCGCAGGAGACGAGTGCTATTGCGAGCATGGAGGGCGTGGCCACTGAAGTTATAGACTACGTCACTATGGCTAAACAACAAGCTGTAGACATGGCTGTATAGAGGCTTCTCGCCGAGTCGGACTTGCAGATAGCCCGCTGTCAGTTGCCGGATAGTGAAGAGCGGTTGCTCGTCGATATGTCCACAGGCAAGCCTCGTCCGTTGCTGCCGGCTGCCTGGACGTGCAAAGTCTTCGATATCCACCACGACTTGGCTCACGCTGGAGCCAGAGCTATGCGCCGGTTGATTTGTGATCGGTTCGTCTGGCATGGTATGGCCAGAGACATACGTCATTGGGCTCATACGTGCGAGGCCTGTCAGCGCGCTAAGGTGTCGAAGCACGTCGTGGCGCCGTTGACGCCGCTCCCGATGCCGGTGAAACGGTTCGACAGTTTGCACGTAGACCTGGTCGGTCCATTACCGGCATCGCAAGGTTTCACCTACCTATTGACGATTGTGGATCGGTTCACGCGGTGGCCGGAGGCCATACCATTGAGTGACATATCTGCGATAACATGCGCTCGCACGTTTTTGTATCATTGGGTTTCGCGATATGGTGTGCCGTCTACCTTGACGAGCGATCGCGGCAGACAATTCGTATCGGAACTTTGGAGGAAGACTGCGTCCATGCTGGGAGCAGCCACCAACACGACCACATCATACCATCCACAATCGAACGGGTTAGTGGAGCGGATGCACCGTACCATGAAGGCCGCGCTTAAGGCAAAACTAGCCGCCGACCCAAACTGGGTGGACGCGCGGCCTCTCGTCATGCTGGGAATGAGAGCGGCGGTGAAAGAAGATTTGAACTGTTCAGCCGCCGAGATGGTCTTCGGTGAGGCTCTGCGCCTGCCAGGCGAGTTCTTTGTGTCGGCGGATGGTGACTGGACGGCAGATCCTGTGTTTGTGAGCGACTTGCGACAGAGAATTCGGCAGTTGTGACCGATAGCTCCCGACTGGCACGGTGGCCAGACACGACGAAACTACGTGCCGCGTGAGTTGTCTACGGCAACACACGTTTTTGTTCGGGTTGATGCGCACAGACGGCCACTACAAGCGCCATATCAAGGGCCATTCAAAGTGGTCGAAAGGCACGAGAAATTTTACAAACTAGATCTCGGCACACGACACGATACGGTGTCGATCGATCGATGCCGGCCTTCTTGGAGGAGGCATCGAACGAGAACGAACCAAGACGCCACGTGCAAGCAGCAGAAGCGAGACCGCCGCCACATCACGGCAACACAGAAGTGGTTCCCGTGGTTACCTCCAGTGGCAGGCTGGTGAGATTGCCGGCCCGCTACCGTCCCGATTGAACTGGAATTGTGTTACATTAGTGTTATATTATTGGCCTACCATCTTGAACTGATTGTGTCACATGAATTTGACTGTCATATTATTTTATTTCGGTTTTCGTATACTGGTGGGGGGCATATGTAGGCCGCCGTGATTATTATGTAAAGTTATAGAGTCTCGCGTGGGCAGACGAGAGTTGTAGTGATCGAGCTGATGAAATAAAGACACGTGGTATTATGTGAATCCTAACACAAAGTTGTGGTGCATAGAGTGAGTGAGACAAACCTCTATAATCTATTTAGCAACAAACATATATCTGACAGACAGAAGTTGTCAGGTGAGTGATGTCATCCCCATGGTACAACTTTCCTCCCTTCATACCATGTACATTAAACAGGGTGTGTCACAAAGCAAAACAGCCACATTTGTAAAATCTATAATATCACAGGAAATGCTATATTTTCTTGAACTTATCATGTATGGTGTTCACTCTATCAAAACAGCTATAATTCTTTAGCTGCCTCAGTATTTTAAAAAAGGAGACTCTTAGCATGCTCTGTCCAAGCTGTTGTCAGCGGCTACACTAATGCCATATGCAGTGAGTGTGTGTATATTCTACATTGCAGCATCCCACCATTTCATCTCCAAGAATGCCATTGAGTTCCTGTGTATGCATCAGAGCAAGCCAGTTGAGGCCAACCATCTGGTACTGCGTTAGTGTCATGCTGCAACAACAGTCATTATAGATGTCAAACCTTTGTGCCTCAAATAACCATGCTAATGGCAATTAAAACTACCACATTAAACAAAAGCTGTTGAAAAATTGTCATAAACAACAACACATTAATTATTATGAAAAGGACACGGTGGCCTGACAGTTAGGGCGCCAGACCGTCGCCTGGCTGTTAGGGCGCCAGACCATCGCCTGGCGGTTAGGGCGCCAGACTGTCAATCGAGAAGACCAGGGTTCGAGTCAACCTGCTATCATTTCAAAACATTGCCTGTGTCTTTCAGAAAAACAGTAGGTCCCTTCTATCAGATGTCTATGCCAGGGGAAATAAAAGATTTGACACAGAGGGTAAACATGTAGTCTGGATTCACTGAGTGGTGGTCTCTATCTCTAACCAACCAATGGTTTGAATGCACCCAGCTCAACAATACTCTAGTCACATTATATATGGCTAATACAAGGCATGAGTTGTAATGGAAAAAGAGTGAAAGCGCAAACCTGGCATTGAGCAGAGCAGGTTGTTTCATGATGTAGCTGTTATCATTGTCCCCGTCGTCCACCTGCGTTTCACTGGTGAGCTCGTTAATGACACAGGCCATCTCACTGGAGATCTTCTCACACTTTTCCATCAGTCGCTGCACACTCTTGCGCGTCCGCAGCAGCTCCCGGCAGCCAGAGATAAGGGAGAGAGACAGCTTACATTGGATGATTGACTCAGACTGGAACAACAACAACAGAGAGTGTACAATTTCTGACAGTCAGAGATGAGGGAGAGAGACAGCTTACACTGGGTGATTGACTCAGACTGGAACAACAACAGACAGTGTACAATCTTTGACAGTCAGAGATGAGGGAGAGAGACAGCTTACACTGGGTGATTGACTCAGACTAGAACAACAACAGACAGTGTACAATATTTGACAGTCAGAGATGAGGGAGGGAGACAGCTTACACTGGGTGACTGACTCAGACTGGAACAACAACAGACAGTGTACAATCTTTGACAGTCAGAGATGAGGGAGGGAGACAGCTTACACTGGGTGATTGACTCAGACTGGAACAACAACAGACAGTGTACAATCTTTGACAGTCAGAGATGAGGGAGGGAGACAGCTTACACTGGGTGATTGACTCAGACTAGAACAACAACAGACAGTGTACAATCTTTGACAGTCAGAGATGAGGGAGGGAGACAGCTTACACTGGGTGATTGACTCAGACTGGAACAACAACAGACAGTGTACAATCTTTGACAGTCAGAGATGAGGGGGAGAGAGACAGCTTACACTGGGTGATTGACTCAGACAGGAACAACAATAACAACAGACAGTAGGCAATCTTTGACAGTCAGAGATGAGAGAGACAGCTTACACTGGGTGATTGACTCAGACTGGAACAACTGACAGTATGCAATCTCCATGCACTGCAAATATGACAATCATGTTGGTAAAATACAAGTATCTTTAATAATAATAGAACCAGATTAGAAAACGTTCTTGTGTATGGAATTTAATGAAAGCAAAATTGTTGTGTGATTAAGTCAGTTTCTTTTGACAGTAGTGTGTAAAGTACTCCGCCAACACGTTTAGTAATGAAAGCTACAATAGAAATTCTACTAGGACCACATTTGACATGACCAGGTTCTGCAAGAGGAATTTCCACCAAATACGTGGCAGTGTTTTCAGTATAATAAAACTTTGACCAATGCAGTTTACAAAAGAAGAATACTGCCTGCCTATTGTAACCTACAAGGTGTGCCCAATCCTTGAATGGTCTCAGTTCAGACAGCTGTGTGGCTTTCTTCTTGGGGCAGCCTGGAATGCTGAGGAGTTCTTCCAGAGTGGCCTCGTTGAGGAATGTCATCACAGGCTCTGACTGGACCTTCTGAAACTACATCAGATGTGCACAGGTGAAGTGTGAAACCACTGAAACATGGCAAGTGCTGACTGTTCAGGCTGATAACAAATATCGCTTACAATATTACCTAGTCAAAGTCTCAAATATACATATTTTGGTTTCTTGCAGAGTCACTGTAGGAGTCATAAGCCCTGATTTTTTAGCTGGTGTGACATAACTACTGTCCGCCACTATGTGTTAACTTTCTGCTGAACTGATTCAGTCAAGTGTTGTTGAAAGCAGTTCCAACAACAGTTTCACATGCTATTGAGATTCCATTGTGGGCTCAATAGATAAATGTGCCTTTATGAGTACATGTTAGGAAACTGTTCTATATGACAGAAACATAGTTAGTTTTACAGAGATCTTACTGATTCAGTCTCCTCGCCGCTTCCCTCTTCATCGTCATCTATGTCATCTTCTTCATATTCACCATCTACTACATCGTCATCACTGTCACTGTCGACATCATCCTTTTGAACTGAAAGAGAAAGTAAAAACTTTGTTTATCCTTTTTCATTCAAGCACATACATTAATTCAGATTAATGGGAAACTGAGTATGCAAAAAGTTTATTTTGGCATATTATTTTAATGAAGATGTTTTTATACTTTAATAATAATGCTTTTATTACAGAGTATACAATTTTTTTTATTTTGGCACATCATTTTAATGAAAATATTTTCATATTTTAATAATAGTGAGATTTCACTTTTAAATACTTTATGGATAACAAAGTCCCATTTACTTAACATGTCTCCCCTTAATGTTAAGGAATATTTTACTTTCAATTTATCGCACAAAAATTGATCATGCTTGATTTAAAAGTATAGGCCATAGTGACCCCTTGCTGTCGTCCGGGAAGTTACGCCTCTCTAGTCTTGTTCTATTTATGCCATGCCGCTCTGCTGTCAATAGCGGGAGCCCAGTATCATTGGTCACTCCACCGTTTCAGTGATCTTCTTCTCTTTCACCGTCCTTTGAAGTATCGTTTGTATGCTTGTCTAATGATGTTAACTCTTTGCATGCGGCACACATGCCCAAACCACCTGAGTCTTCTGTGTTTGAAGACATCTGTGATAGATTCAGGGGGAAAGGTGTTCTCTCTGATCGTGATATTTTGCAGTATGTCCGCCCTGATAACATCTCTAATAGCCCGGAGGCAGCGCATCTCAAAAACCTCAAGAGATTGTATCTCCTCTTATCACAGCGTCCAAGCCTCCGCACCATAGATTGCAATGGGCAGTATAATTATAAGGGCTCCATGTAATCTGGCTTTCAGTCTTGCCGAGATTTTCTATTGGAAAATTTGCCATTTCTGAGTCTGCGAAAGGCTGCCGATGATAGGTCTACGTGTCAACTAACATCTCTCTCTCTCTGTAGACGGTGATATGCTACCCAATACACAGAACTCTCCCACAGTCTCGAGTTCTTTGCCTTCCAGAATAATATGCTTCTCCGATGAAGTGATGACCTTGCATTTTGAGAAGTTGATTTTCCCATTTCCTACAGGCTACTTGAAGTTCTTCAGTTGAGAGTTGTAGCTTCTCAAACACGGTGGACATAATTGTTGTGTCATCTGCATATCTGATGTCAAAGCCGAGGTTGGTATCTGGCTTGAACTCCTTGCATAAGCTCTTCAGGTCTGCCATGATGAACTTCAGGAACAAACTGGCAACAGGATAGGTGATAATAAACAGCCCTGCCTCATTCCTATTTCCACTCTGAACCATTCTGTCAGCTGACCATTGATGACATCCACACTTTCAACATCAATGATGTAATCTTGGGATCCACCCCAATAGACCTCGACATCTTCAATAAAGCCCATCTCCAGATCAGGGCTGGGTCCAATTACAAAAAATCAAATCAATTACAATTACTTTCAATCGTTCAGTTCAATTACACTTCTAAAATTTTCAAATCAATTACAATTACACCATTTCAATTTCAATTGTATTATGCAGAACCATTTGTTAATTATGTAGCATATCTTGCTGATTGTGTGTGTGTGTGTGTGTGTGTGTGTGTGTGTGTGTGTGTGTGTGTGTGTGTGTGTGTGTGTGTGTGTGTGTGTGTGTGTGTGTGTGTGTGTGTGTGTGTGTGTGTGTGTGTGTGTGTGTGTGTGTAAACAATTATAATGAACTTGTTTTGTGTGTGAATAGTACAATTGATAAACAAATATAATGAACTTGTTGTGTGTATGAATAGTACGATTGATAAACAAATATAATGAACTTGTCGTGTGTACAAATAGTACGATTGAGAAACAAATATAATGAACTTGTTGTGTTTACGAATAGTTCAATTGATAAACAAATATAATGAACTTGTTGTGTGTATGAATAGTACGATTGATAAACAAATATAATGAACTGTACATTAGCAACGTTCCCATCAAGATACGTCCCGAGGGGTTTGTGTATACTCCTTGGTGTACACCCATTTTGTCTACTGTGTTATACCCAGATTGGTTTACTTGGCAGTTGTGTTTTGAGTTTGTACCCTAGTTTGCTTACCATGAGTCTCTTGGCTTCAAGTCCAGTCAATATTCTTACCTAATAAACCTGTGGGCTGTAGCTCACTCTCAATTGAGCTTATTTACTGAATTGGGCAGTGTTAATTACACCATCTAAGTACTGTATCAAAAGAAACCACCAACTGGCACTTCACTGTGTACACAGATATGGTGATGCCTTTTGGCATATTTGGAGCCTTTTGGAAGCCAAGTGTGAACTGTCTGCTGGCAGATTGCAATTAAACATTGCTCAGGAAGGCCAGAGGTATTCTGTTGGTGCACTTGTTATATCTGAATATTATTTTGATTATATGAGCAGGACCTTCAGGTGTTATAATTAACATCTTGATTTTTAGTTTAATAAAAAATTTCTGGTAGTTTGTTACAGAAAAAAATGCTGTAATTGATTGTAATTGATGACATTACACAACATATTTCAATTACAATTACAGCATAATTTTAAAACCGAAGTCAATTACAATTACAGCATTTTGCTGTAATTACAATTGCAATTACATAATTGGACCCAGCCCTGCTCCATATAGTACCAAATGCAGCCTTGACGTCAACAAAAGTGAAATGCAGCGGGACCTGTAACTCATTTGCCTTTTCCATGATCTGTTGCACAATGAAGATAGCATTTACTGTCCCTATGTTCTCCTTCTGAATCCAAACTGCTGCTTTGATAGATGTGTGTCAATGTTGTCATCTATCCTCATGAGTATCATTTTGCAGAAGACCTTTCCTGGGGTGGATATCAGGGAAATTGCTTGGTAGTTTGACAGGGTTTACTTGCATCCTACCCTTTCTCGTGCACTGGGTTGATCGTACTTCTGAACCAATCGGTTGGTAACATTTCCTGGTGCCATGCTGCAATGAATATTTTCAGGAACATCTCAGCCAGCTTCTCTCCATCTGCATTCAAAGCTTCAGCCGTTATGTGATCAGAACCAGGCGCTTTCCTTGACTTCATTGCTTTGACAGCCTTCTGTACCTCCTCTATTGAGAATGGTGGTCCAACCAGTCCAGGGATGTTATCTTTCCTTGACTTCATTGCTTTGACAGCCTTCTGTACCTCCTCTACTGAGAATGGTGGTCCAACCAGTCCAGGGATGTTATCTTTCCTTGACTTCACTGCTTTGACAGCCTTCTGTACCTCCTCTATTGAGAATGGTGGTCCAACCAGTCCAGGGATGTTATCTTTCCTTGACTTCATTGCTTTGACAACCTTCTGTACCTCCTCTACTGAGAATGGTGGTCCAACCAGTCCAGGGATGTTATCTTTCCTTGACTTCACTGCTTTGACAACCTTCTGTACCTCCTCTACTGAGAATGGTGGTCCAACCAGTCCAGGGATGTTATCTTTCCTTGACTTCACTGCTTTGACAGCCTTCTGTACCTCCTCTACTGAGAATGGTGGTCCAACCAGTCCAGGGATGTTATCTTTCCTTGACTTCACTGCTTTGACAACCTTCTGTACCTCCTCTACTGAGAATGGTGGTCCAACCAGTCCAGGGATGTTATCTTTCCTTGACTTCACTGCTTTGACAACCTTCTGTACCTCCTCTACTGAGAATGGTGGTCCAACCAGTCCAGGGATGTTATCTTTCCTTGACTTCACTGCTTTGACAGCCTTCTGTACCTCCTCTACTGAGAATGGTGGTCCAACCAGTCCAGGGATGTTATCTTTCCTTGACTTCATTGCTTTGACAGCCTTCTGTACCTCCTCTACTGAGAATGGTGGTCCAACCAGTCCAGGGATGTTATCTTTCCTTGACTTCACTGCTTTGACAGCCTTCTGTACCTCCTCTACTGAGAATGGTGGTCCAACCAGTCCAGGGATGTTATCTTTCCTTGACTTCACTGCTTTGACAACCTTCTGTACCTCCTCTACTGAGAATGGTGGTCCAACCAGTCCAGGGATGTTATCTTTCCTTGACTTCACTGCTTTGACAACCTTCTGTACCTCCTCTACTGAGAATGGTGGTCCAACCAGTCCAGGGATGTTATCTTTCCTTGACTTCACTGCTTTGACAACCTTCTGTACCTCCTCTACTGAGAATGGTGGTCCAACCAGTCCAGGGATGTTATCTTTCCTTGACTTCACTGCTTTGACAGCCTTCTGTACCTCCTCTACTGAGAATGGTGGTCCAACCAGTCCAGGGATGTTATCTTTCCTTGACTTCATTGCTTTGACAACCTTCTGTACCTCCTCTACTGAGAATGGTGGTCCAACCAGTCCAGGGATGTTATCTTTCCTTGACTTCATTGCTTTGACAACCTTCTGTACCTCCTCTACTGAGAATGGTGGTCCAACCAGTCCAGGGATGTTATCTTTCCTTGACTTCATTGCTTTGACAACCTTCTGTACCTCCTCTACTGAGAATGGTGGTCCAACCAGTCCAGGGATGTTATCTTTCCTTGACTTCATTGCTTTGACAGCCTTCTGAAACTCCTCTACTGAGAATGGTGGTCCAACCAGTCCAGGGATTTTATCTGGAATGTTGTCAAGTGCTCATGTCAAGATGTTTCTCAAAGTGTTTCCCAGCATTTCAACACCTCACATGGAGCTGTTTTTAGGTTTCCATCACTATCCTTTGCAGCCATGACGTGTTTATATGGCTTGTTGCTGAGTTCTCGCACTTTTAAAACTAATTATGCGAGTTTTTTTTTTAAATCCTCCTCTGTAACTTATATCTTTTCTTCAAGTTGTTTTTTCTTGAGGGTTCTTATTGCTTTCTTCACTGGTCTGTTCTTATCGCTGTACATTTCATGCTTCTCTGCATTTTATGTGTTCTTCAAATACTCTATGCATGCCTTTCTCCTTTCCTCACACTCTCTTGCTAGAACTGATGGAAGAGTGACTACCTGCTTTCTACACCTGAAATCAACCACCTTCTCAGTAATTAATTTTGTTTAGCCTCTTTGAAGCTTAACCAGAGTTCCTCCACAGGTCTATCACCAAGTTCCATGAGATGTTCAAAGGCTCCACCAATCTTCACCTGGAACTCTTGCCTTCTCTCTCTATCACAAAGTTTATCCACATCGTACTTCTTGACTTTCCTGTGTGATCTTGAAACACAGGGTTTGATGTCTATGTTTGCTATGACCAGGAAGTGATCTGAGCCAATGTCCTACAGCTCTTCAACTGGCCTTTGAGTTTCCTCTGGACAAGAATATAGTCAATTTGATTCATGGTTCCTCTATTTGATGAAATAAACGTCGCTCTTCTAGTGTTGGCATGTTGCAACACTGTGTTGGCAATGACAAGGTCAGTTGTTGTTTTGTCATTAGCATTCAAACTTTCCAAACTTCTGGCCAGAAAGATTGTGTATGCAGAATCATCAACAATAATTATTGCTGTAGTTAGGCCTCAGAGAAATTACTTTGACTGAAATAATTACTGTATAATTAAGATTTTGGTCATGTGTGTGATAGAGATTACACCATGTCACTTTTGCATTGAAATCTCCCTGAAGCTCTTCACCCTTTTGGACGGCATTGATCTTTAACTGCAGCAAGTCCAGGTAGTCTTAGTATTGTTCATCAGGGTAAGATGAGTCTGGTGGTCTGGTTTTGGCCCCAACACTAACCATCCTTGGAGAAACGGCCTTGTAAGAAAGCAGACCATTCACATACTCAGACGAGAGGATTGGTGCCACACCTTGTCTGTGGATACCATCTTCTCTTCCAGAGTGAATGATCATGTATCCATTTTGCTGAAATGCCACATCCACATCACTACACCAGTGTGTTTCTGATATACCCACAATGTCAATGTTGAATTTTTCCAGTTCGTCCAAGAACAGATCAAGTTGCCCTTCCTGATATAGTGTCCTGATATTCCACATCATGATGGAAGTCTTCTTTGTCTTTATCTTCTGAATTTCTTCTCTTGATGTAGACAGCATATCCTTGACCGGGAGATTCTTAGCAGATTCTTACGACCGTTTCCGTCGGCGTACATGAGGCACCAACAAAATTAAGAAACTCTTAATTATATAACAACCAGCTATAAGACTAAAGTGGTTTTAATTCTGAGGGGGTCTTACTTCTGAATTGCCTGTTTAATTATAATATCAGACATAGGGTGCACAATTTCTGAGGTGGTCTCTTTTACTAGGATTGTTACTAGGCAAGGTTCTAATGTAATTGCCAATACTTACTGTTTATTAGGAGCACAGATAATCATGTTTGTATCAACAATTATTTCCATCTCACCTTTTTGCTTGTTGCCACCCTTGAAGATGGCTCTGCTTGCTTTCCTCGCATCTGCAGGCTGTGGTTCTGCGTTATTGTTGAATTTCTTGCCAGAGAATGCCCTTGCTGCCTTGAAGGCTTTGATGCTGCCCCTGTTCTTTGATGGTGTAATCTCTATCACACACACGACCAACATCTTAGTTATACAGTAATTATTTCAGTAAAGGTAATTTCTCTGAGGTCTAACTACCAGTAATAATTATTGTTTATGATTCTACATACATTTATTGTATATATACTTTATATATTGTGTACACACGTATTACAATAGTTACTGTACATTAATTCAACTGATTAATGGCAAATTAAGGAACATATTTTTTTATGATAACACACTTATCATCAAAATTATTAAGAGAAATTTTTTTATTTTAATCAACTGTTAAACAATTACAAAAAGATTGTGGACACACATTAACACCCAAAACATATACTAAGTAACTAACGGATGCAGAATAATTAGGGGACTCTAGCAAGAAGTTCTAGCAAGGCTGCCATGTTTGTCGTGTATGGGATTAAGCCTGTTTATCTCATTGCGATTAGTGTATTTTTAGTTTACAGGGAATGTGCCAGTGCCACCAACTAAACTGACAGGTGGACTGCTACAAGCATTGTGAAATTATTATCTACATGATCTGTCAAATGGCGTTGCAGATTTTCCACAAAACAATTGCAAACAAATTAACAATGACAAAAACAAATGAGACTAGATAAATTTATATATTTAATATGACTAATGAGATTGCCGGTTTTGATCTTGTCTGAAGTAAAACTAGACGATATGTTCTGAGTTCAACTCACCTCCATTTGCCACTGCATTACTAATTGCCATCGTTGCCGCTTCTATTGAGCCATCCTCGGACTCCAGTTTCTCTAGTAGTATCTGACCAAAAAGAGCAATAACTTCAGAACAGGTTTCACTATTTGGCCAAGGTACAAACAAAATGCAAGAAACTGAACAACAGACAATTGTATTGGACTTATTGGTGCATGGTGTTTACTAACAGTATGGTTGGCTTCACCAGATTCAAATGTGAAAACATACTTGGAATCACCTTTCAGTCCGCTTCTGGCATATGATCTGCTTATGCATATGGCATCATTTGTGGGATATAACATCAATAGTTGATACAAATGTAGCCACGAAAACAATTATATAACCAAAATAATGTGTTGCGTCATCAGTGACACTGCCATATTTATGTGTCATTTATCTCTTTGGAAAAAAAACTCTAGTTTCTAAATTTTATTAATCTACAATATTATTTAGTATTTCAACTAGAATTTGTGAAGAAATGATTAGTATATATTTAAAACTTTTACTGAAACTACTCAATAGCCACCCCCCAGCCACATTAGGATAACATAACAGTAATAATCCTATAATTGAGAGTAATCACCAGATACCTCTGTATCGATATTTGGAAAGGCTCCAGCAAGGAAGTTTATTTTCTCCTCTTCTGTCTGCTGGCCAGAGCAACTGTCGTCAGATGATATTTGCCTCACATGTTTCTTCTTCATCGCTGGGCCTGGTTCAGGTTCGCTATCACTTTCATTGCTCATACGACGTATTCGCCTTCTCTTAGGGGCTACATATAAAATGTCAAACAATAACTGAATTATTGCAGTAAACAGATGATGCATGTTAAGAGGACAGGTTCCAATACAGCACATGTAGTGCTTTTTTACATGGGCCAGTGTCAACACCGCAATACACCTGTGAGCTCAGATACACATAAGGTCACTGTTAAGTAGTTATAGTACATACACCCTGCTTGGAGACAAAATATATAAATTAGCATTTAAACATTTACTAAATGACAACGGTGGGGTGGCTTGGAGCTTCATCCACGGAAATGTTATTATCCCCGATAGATTCATCAGCCAGAGGTCCCCTGAAATAGGTAAAACTATTACTTTAGCATAGCCCATACTCAACTTCCATTGAATTATATTATCAAATGTATATAAGTTATCAAGCACTTCCAAAGACACTACACAGTAAATTCAAATACAACATAAAGTAAATCACAACACTTTTATAACACTATTGCATTATGTTCAAAGCTTGCTGGCAAAATGGAAATTTGCACACTAGCAACAGTACTATAAAAGTGATCAGCAACTTGCTGCAAGTATACCACCAGCTGAATCTGCTATGGCATACATCAAGTGAATTGACATGACACCTGTGATTACCCTGGTACTTACCACGCTTCTGATTTGCAACAAAAATGACATGGTCGATGGCAGCCTCATAGTCCAGGGTTTGCTGCAAGGCTTCTCGCAACACTCTCTCCTCCTGATCAGGAAACATTTCTTGTAGGTTTGCCAAACTACTGCTATCTATTTCAATATCACTGCCAGAAGAACGTGGGTCTTCATGGCAACTGTTTGACAGCTTGTTCTGCCTGCTGCAAGTACAAGAATTCTATTGATATCATATGTGTCCGTAGGCGTAATTATTATGCTACTTAGTAGAAGTGAATTTTAGTAGGAAATCACATCAGTTCCATCATCAAAGTATCTCATAAATATATAGGTCATTGACTACTTTTCATGAATACTGTTTATCTAATAAAAACTCTGCTGTTTTTTGCATTAGTTTATGTTTTTAGTCCAACAGAAGGACTAGAAACATGATAAATTCAACTCAAGTGCATTATTCCATATACCAGGTATATATATATATATATATATATATATATATATATATATATATGTCCTACAAACACACGCACACACAGGTAAAGATTCTGGAGAAACTGGTTCATGCAAATGCTTTTTTAACCGAGAGAAAAAGCTGGTTTGGTAATGGTTAAAAATAAACAATACCTTCTAGTTCAACTTCTAATTTCATAACCTGCATTTCATGCATAGGAACATTCATTTTAATTAATAATGCAACTTTTAATACCAGTAACACATTACCCAGCTTTGACTTTTTGAAAGCCATTCTTCTTTCCAGCAATGGCAGCTTTCTTTGACAGCCATGGGGAACTGTTGTTACTCTTTGCATGAATGTCACTCTCATCTGAGTCAGAGTCCAAGACTAAGGCACCACGCTTACACTGCTTCTTAATGCCTTTAAAAACAGGACTGAAAGTGTCTGACTCTGGCGTGTCGGGAATCACAGAAACTGAAACATAAATGATATTCAACATTGCAGGTTTAATTTATGCTGAATGATACAAGACCATGTAGTTATTAAGCAAAATTGTTTGATCCTAGCTAAGTTTTTACTCTAATTAAGACAATGACAGGAGTCACAGGACATAGTGTATAGTCAACGGACTCAATGTCGGTAGACACTGTCACACTAAAAAAACCTCAACAGCTACAATGTCGTCCGGCACTTCATGTGCAATGAGAATCTGTGATTTAAAAAATAGCAGCAGCTAAAGTTCCATCACTGCCAGACAATGTATGAATCAGCTATACTAGTATAGGTCCGGCACTAAAACACTGCAGCACTGTCTAATTTAACAATTATATGCACGCTCAAGTGTAGTTATGTATAAAACCTCAGTGTCATTTTCTCATTGTCAATCATCAAAGTATGAAGATATGACTGCCTGCCTAAACTAAAGATGTCTCTAATACTTTTGAGATCGTTGGAAGAAGAGAAGAGACCTAGCTATACTTTTCAAATAATGATGTATCATTACTTTGTCAAATATGAGTGTATTAGATAATATTCCGGTGTTTAGCACCTGGTTTATTAATGATTTGCTGACCATCTGCATGCGCACATTTTATGCCACCGGGAATACGGGCACACGCTCATTGCACATACAAAGCAGAAAGAGTGCTGGACCTATAGCTGGCATTAGCTGCACAGTTGTGCTTACAGGTCCAGAGCGATAGCCACTTCGTACAATGTATGCAACTACTGACAACATGGGTATTGATTTTGTAGGGGTGTATTTTTCCGAAACATTGTCGTTCATTAATCGTATATCACCAAAAACATCTTTCCTAAATTTGTTTGCATATAATTGATGAAATAACTTGGCGATTTATAATACTGATTTCTGTTCAAATGTTCTTCAGATTTATTGTGAAAACGTATATACAGTAAATATAAGTATAACAAATTTTGACCCAACAAATATAGTATTAATAAATTACAGAGAAGTATTACTACAGGCTTCGTCCCATACACAACAAACATTATTATTAATAGGTAAAATTAGATGTTTAATGCATCTAACTCGCAAAACGCAAGTAAACATTTGAAGTTAATGAGATGAGCGATCACGTGGTTTTGTGACATCAATGATGATATGAGTTTACATTCAGTCAGTGATTTCTATGCAATGCTTCAGCATAGTTTCACTCGCGTTACTATAGCGAGTGATGGCAATGTCAATTTTCCAGAATAAAATGTATAACGTAACGATTTCGAACCGCTAGCCTCTAGTGATACCGCAGAATCATTTTCAAATTTAGCTCTTTCGGAGTAGTTTAGCGATGACAGTAGCCTTTTGACTTCAAACTTTTTTACTTTGTGACCGAACCATGAAAATTACCAAATACAGCTGCCAAACATCGCCTCATATACCTATCATACGCATTCACATATGACGTGGTCAAATATTACTTTTACTTCCAAATAAAGATCAACATAAACGAAAACTTGTCATCTCCTATGATTAGCTTCGTGGAGCTAGGCGTAGAAGATACAGCTAGTTTTTGTTTTTGTAATTTTTTACCATTACATGGAAGTAAGAGTAATGTTTGACCATGTGACATGTGTATATGTATGGTAAATATATGAGAAGTTTGGCAGGTTTATGTGGTAGTTTTCATGGTTAGGTCAGAAAGTAAACATCGCAATAGCAGGAGTAGCGCTGACAGGTGGTGGTGATTTCAGCACTCAGAGAAACTTTTGGCCCAACTGCCATGTTGTTTCGGCTTGGTGATTTCGGTGACTGATGTGACACTCAAGATCTACTCAGTTCTAGCTAGTAATGGATTAGCCTTCACTTTAACTTTAAGGGTTTGTTATTCCTGTACTTGTCATCAAAGGGATGTAATCAAACTTTAACTAGATACTGTTGAAGTACACTGCTTTGTCTGTTTTGTACAGTGAGCAGGTGTAAATAAAAGACCATGCTTCACATTCAAAATGATCTGACAAAAAACATGTATAGATCAAAGACCAAATGCAGGTGGCTCCGTTGTATTCACAATACAATCATCACTTATCATTGCCATTGCTCTGCATTTGATTTAATTAAAAACAAAAAACTGGGGAAAATTTCACCATGAGCCGACATCACCTGTATCCACGCTGACAGCTCGCTCGTGGTCGTCGACGCCCGTATTGCTGCCTGTGTTCTACGGATTAGGGGCATCAACATAGCTTCCACTACTGGGAATAATGTGGGCACATCATCCTCTTTCAAAAAGATTTTAGCACCCGGATAACCCAGGGCTGCACCTTCACTGGTCCGGTTCTCAGTTGAAACAAGTTTTCTTGAAGTGAGCAAAGCCGGCTGTGCTTCGTCGGCTTAATGTTTGCTTTTTTAAACAAAGTTGGCTCCACATGGAACTTAAACCAACTACATGGTACTTTATTCTTACTACTGTTTGCAGTTATGACATTATGACGCTCACTTCTAAACAACCGCTATCGCTGTATGGTGAATGAATGGAAAGTCCCAGTCTTGTAGCATTTCCTTATCATCAGTGACATTACGATGAAGCTTGCAGATAAGCGCGGGAAAATATGCATAATCGAGGCAGGCCAGTAGAACAAAGTATTATTTGGAATTATTAAATCTAATTCTAATGAATTTTTTGGTGTTGTGGAAATATACTACAAGATGTAATATAATGATTTCACGCAATCGTTGTTGTTTTTCACTTTAAACTACCATAATGCATAAACCACCACAAACTCCTGGGTTGTTTGGAGTATAATTACTTGAGACATACATACCGCTACTGTGTGTTGATCCACTCTGCCTCTGGGCAGGTTCATCTTCTGTCGACTTTTGAGATGTTGTCGACATCAGGGAAGATGTCTCCTTCGGCGGGGCCTTTTGGTCTCGTAAATCCCGCCTTTGAAATCTAAACTTCATTAAATCAGCGATAGAACTCATTGTGCAGGATATATTATTATCTGTATAGTATGTATATTACTTCCACATAAAACAAAACTAGTGAATGTCGCGGTTTCACTGCATTCTGGTATACTGTAATGTAATGCGTAAGCCGTAACCAGTGCTCAACTGGCTCGGTGACGGAAGACAGCGAGTTTTGTCAATCAGCTGTAGCGCCACCTGCGCCACTGTGGGGAATACCGCCGTCAAGTTCAAATTTATCACAACATATAAACTTGTAGTCACACTCAAATTTAATCCCCAATTTGACTACCATACTCCTCTTCGGCGGTTAGTATCGACATTTGATGAAACACCACTTATCAAAAGTGACTGCCTTAGCGGCTATGCATCGCTCGACTTTACCCGCCGAGTCGCCATTATTCAATATGGGCGCCTCCTTTACAGGAGATTGTCATCAGTTGCCACCTGTCGGACGCCGCGGTTAGTTTTGCTAATGCAATCGCACTCGTGCACCAGGGCTAGCTCCATTATCTATAGAACGGTAGATTTGTACTTTAAAGGTACTGTATTTGTTGCTGATTTAATAATATAATGTTCTTGGTACTAGAATAAACATTTGTAAATGATGCTGCCCGCCAAAATGCGTTTAATAAACCAAATACATATGTTTGCATTTTTACTGTTTCGTTACGAAAAGTTGCGAATAGTGTTTATGGCGCGAAACCACAGGGGCGGAGCTAGGCGAAGCTTGCTTTGCCGAACGTTAATGAGATGCATCACGTGATCGCGGGATCGACACGCGCGCGCACCGTCGACTTGCTCAGAGTTTGTTGACATTCGGGCAACATGGCTGACAGTGACAGGCGGGTTGTGCGTGCACCGTTGCGTTCCGCGACGACGAGGAGGAAAAAGGAGTTGGATAAAGCGAGCTTGGCAACACGAGTGACACTATAAAACCAAAAGGGACGTTGGGATCGCCCGAAGACTGTCTTAAAAATGAAAGACAGTGAAGTGGCAGACATTCTATTCGACACATTAGTACATTTTCTTATTATTACTATCCTAGGCCTAGCGCGAGTATCGGCATCGGATCGATACCCGGAGCCCCGGCCCTACGCTATGGTTATGTCGCATGTGGTGCCTTCACACAATTCAGGTTTAACACCAGTTAAGTTGTTTCCAGAATGTGGGTTTATGTGTAATTCGTTCATGAACGTGTGTATGTGAGAGGAATGTAAAAATATATCAACGTTTTAATTACAAGTAACGCCTAACGGAACTAACGTTACGATCCTACCGACGCAACCCGACAGGCTACAATATAAATTAAATTAAACAATTGTTTGCTTAACAGGGTGTTTCTTACTGGGAAAAGTTGCTGTATGTTGTCTTTTTTTTGTATCATAGTCATGGCTATTGGAAAAAGGGGGTGTGCTATGTGTAGGAAGGGCAAGGGCCAAGGGCAAGGGGGAGTAATCAATCAGAAAAAACAAAGTATTAAAAAAAATAATTGAACATTGAAATACTTCAGGAAAGTTTCATTTTGTTAACTACAAATAAATTAGTTTTCACAGTATATATTGAAAAGTACACAGATGTACTCATAAATTCTGCATACATTGAGTATGAATACGAGTACCCGACACATAAGTTATATGAGTACGAGTATTTTCAAAAATTTACTCAAGTACCGAGTACTTCCGTCTCAGGTCTGGTCGAGGACACCATTTGATTTGTTGTAGCCGTGCGCACGCACACACCCACATACAATATAGTGCCTGCATGTTGAATATGTGGCATGTTGATAATCTCCATGGCATAGGCTTAGCATAGCATAAACTCACCCATGTGCTTAGACTAGTTATTGTTGTTGCTCTCCTCTTTTTCCTTGTAGTCCGGGTGAGGCTGGCACCGATACTGGTTGATGATTTATTTTCCCCCTTCTTCATAACTAGTCCCGTTTTACTACCGTCTCCACCAATTGTCTCCACTCCCCTCTATCCCTCACCCTCATTCTCCATTCCCCTCCCACTAAATCTCTCTTCACGCAGTCCTCCCATCTCAGTCTCGCTCTTCTTCTTCTCCACTCCCTTCTATCCTCCACTTTTCGGATTCACATTTTGTTATACAAAATGCCTGATGAATAATGTACACTAAGTAGTTATCAGGCACCAAGACTATGCACAGTTTATCTTGCCAGTTATTATATGTCTAATATGTCAGCAAAACATTGGTACCCACTTCAATGAAATTACGTACATTTGTCATTGTCCAAGAAATGCAAGGCATTTAAGTGTGGCCCTATTTCATGCTCATGCTTGGATAAATTATGGTGGGAAATAATTGGCCCATTGAAATGTAGCAAATTGAAAAAGTTACATCATAATATGAACAAACATGTAAATGATCATCTAAATATGTGGAAAGAAAAACAGTTATGGAAGAATGGTTGTTTTAAATTAAAAGGCAATCATTGTTGTAACAACACTGGAAGCTTCAGTGAGTCACTACTGTCCCATCAGTGCACACAGATAAGCATCAGTCCAATCTGCTATGGTGTTGTGTATTGCCCTGCCTCATTGACACATCCATTCTCATTGTTAAACATAATGCCTCCAAGTGGGTTGTAATGTAAAACCATCCCAGACTGGCAGTAATATACCAACCCTCCTGGTGTGAATTGTGCATGTGGACAGATGTTCATATAACTATGTCAGACAAAAAACCAGCATTTGACCAACAAAAAATATCCAGAAAGCAACTGGTAATACAATTGAATAACATTTTATATACTATATAAACTTTAACTACAGTATAGAATATAAACAGTATAAACATTATCAATTATGGGTACTCACCACATATTTAGGAAATAAATTATTTGATTGTACTATGGACAACCCATTACATGCATGCACATTGCTACCATCCAACGTCAATTTGATGGGCACATCACTAAATGGAAAGTAGGCCACTGTAACATGGGACATGAAATATGCAAATAAAATAGTTATTTAATGAAAGGTTAAGGTATGTTACAGATACAACTAAATATTTGTCTATGTTGATATACATGTAGGGATAGTGCATGGAAATAAAGCTACATGAAAAAAGTAATGAAAATAAAGTCACCAAATTGCCTAAGAAAGTCACAGAGAAATATAGTAACAGCATTGTGTTATTCAAATACCATATATTAAATATAAAGGTACATTCTTGCACATTTTCACTGATACTTGAGCACAATAAATTTTATGATTAAAAAAATAATTATATTTTTACACAATATTAAGTGATAATATTTATTGATTTAATAAACATATCACTGGAGCCGTCAACCCACTCTGGTTTAGACAGGGCATTTAGCTGGCTTAGACACGTGGTTGAGTCAGCTTTGAAAGTGGCTTCTCAAGTGTCACTAACAAAAAAGTAAAGGTGACCAAACACTTTGGTGATCTGTAATCGTGTTTATTTATTGTTTGTTTGGTTTTAGTATTTCAACTTGTATTATAAATGCAAATAACTAGATATACAAACGAACAGGCTTTTGCTGATGAAATGAATGATTTTACAGACGTTTTGATACTCAGTAGATGTGATTCTGTGCTCAGCGATGTGTTTGTCAGTAATGCTGATAGGCTTGAAATTGATGTAGATGTTGTTACAAAAGTCTTCCAACATGTATGTAGTAGAAAAACAACTGGTCCTGATGGCATTCCAGCTTTTTTATTGAAAACATTTGCCGAGGAGCTGACACTGGCTTGGTGCCCCATATTCCAACTTTCGGTCGATAGCCACAGGGTACCAATACTCTGGAAAACCTCATATATTACTTCTGTACCAAAGATAATTTGCCCAAAAGAAAACAATGATTACAGACCTGTTGCACTTATATCAATTGTCATGAAATGTTTGGATTGCTTAGTGGCTTGTAAACTGAGGTTAGACGTTCAGGACTATCTTGACCCATTCCAATATGCCTACAGGCAGGGCAGAGGAACATATGATGCTGTCAACACTGTCCATTTAATTTTGAAACACTTAGACAAGCCCAAGGCTTATGCTAGACTATTGTTTATAGATTTTAGCTTGGCGTTCAACCTTATCCAACCTCACACCCTGCTCAGTAAACTGAAACAAAAGAATGTCAATCCATATATCATCAAGTGGTATCATTCTTTTCTAACAGACATGGTGCAGCTTGTTAAAGTAAATCAGACTCTTTCCTAAACTGTGGTAACAAATAACGGTGCACCCCAAGGTTGTGTCAGTTTGCCGATTTTGTACTTTCTATATACAAATGACTGTACCAGCAGCAGTACTAACAACTACATAATAACATTTTCTGATGATTCGGCTATTCTTAGTCTGTTACATGCTGATTCTGACATCAGTATGTACACTTCTGAAATTGAAAGCTTTGTACTGTACATTGGTGTGACAACAACCACCTCAAACTCAATGTTAGTCAGACTCAAGAGATGATTTTTGATGCTAAATGTATTGTTGCCGATCACTTGCCTGTTGTTATCCATTGTGAAGAAATTGCCCAGATCAGTCAGTACAAATACCTAGGTGTCCATCTTGATAACAAACTTAGCTGGAATGTCCATGTTCACAGTGCGTGCTCCAAAGTCCACCAGCGGTGGAGTTGGCAACTGGATCACGCTTATGAAACATAACAGTTAAAACTTATCTATTGCAGCTTCCCAGTGTATCGAGCACGAAATTTCCTCGCAGCAATAGAAGAAGCACAAAGATTTGCCACTGAAGACAAACAGCAAAGGGCACAATGTGTAAGCATAGCTTGTATACATTGTTGTTAGACACAACAATAATGACATTCCATTACAGCACAAATAGCGATTATGTTTCTACTTAGCCCCTTGGGTTAGTTAGTATTTTGTAAAGAAGTAGCGATTAGTAAAAATTAAGTTGTACTGGCTATATATATTTTTCAGTTATTACACTTCATAATTAATTTGATATAATTTATGTCACTGCAGTTTATACCACATAAAATACCACAAATGAGGCTAAACAATAATATAGAGACCTTTATCAGCTGCATTTTTGTTACTACAATTGTGTAGTTCCATATAAATACAATTTTACCTGTAGTCTCTCCTTTTTCTGGCTTCTCAGTTTCCTCATGATGTGCACAATCTTCTCTGTTCAGTGTAACTAGACTTGCTCTGCCACGTCGACGTCTCCTGCCACCCATTCCACTCGATGCAATCTGCCCTCTTTTTGCACCGCTTCCTCTTCATGCACCCCTTCTTTTCATGCCACCTCTTTCTCTTCCTGCATTTCTTTCCTCAGAACCATTGAAACTCTGTGGGTGAAAGGATGTGATGTTGCTAAATTTGCGTTTATAACCAATACAGTTTATGACATACATTTTATCACCACTTTAGAAGAAGAACTCTGATACCACAGAAATCCCCAGGAGCACGTCATGCAATGTCACGTCGAAAGACTGATTGCTCTCCATGTAGCAAGCCCCTACTTCCAACCACCTACCCTACTGATGACGGCATATCCAGCGAGACTCCATGCCGTGTCGTTTCAATGGAAGACCACCAAGGAAGAGCGTTACTGTTAAATGTTTGTTGTCGATTAAAAACATTTTCGGAATACGTTGTAACACATACCATCACCTTGTATACATACCATAATTATAAGATCAGTATGCCATGTGTGCAGTATGCGTAGACCCCTCAATTTTGCATGCACTGTCATGTTACAATGTAATTAATGTCCGCCGTGTTACCTATCTGTCCGCCATGTTACCCGCGTGTCCGCCGTGTTACCTGTCTGTCCGCCATGTTACCCGCGTGTCCGCCGTATTACCTGTCTGTCCGCCATGTTACCCGTGTGTCCGCCGTGTTACCTATCTGTCCGCCATGTTACCCGTGTGTCCGCCGTGTTACTTTAAGTGACGTCATGTAATTTGCAACGGGTGGAATTTAATTTATTTGACATACTAGCATGTATACATCAGAACGGCATTGGGTAAAACACAAATCATTACCATAATTGTCTTAGTTAATTCATGAGTTGATACGAAGTCAGTACTTATGTTAAACTTTGATGCGCTTTATGGTCTTGTCTCTCCTCCGCGCACACAACAGTGACATAATTGTGTTAAAATCTATTCGGTTATGATTTAGGACAACAGTTAGTTAAAATTAGGATGATACTTACATGCTCGATAAAAAAAACGGTATGTTTCAACCTGGTCACAAACTGTCCGTAACACGGCGGGCAAAATCGTTTGGGGTAGGCTTAATAAAGTATCCGCCGTATTGTTATTAATTATATTTATCCTTGCCCGCTTACATAATATAACCATATGCAATAGAAACATTTGTGAGCAGACACTAGTGCCCTGCGCGGGCCGGGCTTTTGGTCCAAGCCCGGGCCGGGCCTCTACATAATCTTGCGGGCCGGGCCGGGCCTGGGCCTACATACTGCGGGCCCGGGCCGGGCCTGGGCTGAAAACAATTTAAACACATCGGGCTTGGGCCGGGCCTGGGCCTAGTGTGAGCGGGCCGGGCCGGGCCGGGCCTGGGCTGTGCCTGGACATAATAAAAATATTCATACAAAACACCGATTATTACTTTATTTTTTTAAATAAAAACTGATTATAAATTGTAATTCCGTTTCATGAATGCTTAAAATTATTTCTTTAGTATTATATAGTTGCAAATTGAGACCTATAGTTGCAAATTGAAACTTAGCGGGCCGCGGGCTTGCGGGCCGCGGGGTTACCCATCTTTGGCCCGCGGGTATGGGCCTGGCCTGGGCCTGAAACTTGCGGGCCTGGGCCAAACATTCACGGTCTGGGCCGGGCCTGGGCCTAAATTCTAGTTTGCGGGCCTGGGCCGGGCCGGGCTTGAAAAATTATTGCGGGCCTGGGCCGGGCCTGGACTCTAACTGCTAATTGCGGGCAGGGCTTGGGATCAAATTCTAGGCCCGCGCAGGGCACTAGCAGACACACTATCAAAAAATCGTGAGCTAACAAGACGAAATTAACGAGGTGTGGAAAAAATTACTTTTTAACCACCTAAAACTGTTTAGGGTACGCCCACATATCATCATCTCAAGTAGCCACTTTTAAGTTTCGTGAATGAAACGTGAAACACGTCTACTATATAGTATAAGGGGTTATGCTAAGTAGAAGTTGAACTGAACAAACAGGATTTGTTATCGTCCATGTGCGTTCAACTACAAAAATGGTGTTTGGGACAAATTGTTACAATTGTATTGGGGCAAGTTGTTACAACTGTAACATCGTTCGGGCGGCTCGTACCAGTGGCTCAGCCAGCGAGTTGTGTGCTGACATTGACTGAAAGTAAAAAAACTTATTTAACCACGACGTGTGAATGCTTTATTTCACTTGTGAAGCCTAGCGTATTTGTTTGTAACCAGTACTGTTATTGCTAGCAGCGTCAAACAAAACAAGTATCTCAGAAGGGCGGATTACACATAGATGATAAATAGTTGGACTCTCGATAAGCCAGTGGCTTCTTTGTTCATTTGTCATCTGGGTGTTTTGTTTTGGATGGCAATCTTGTTAAATTTGTACGACAATAGCCCTATTTGAGCAACTAATAAATATTGCACGATTAATTGAAATGTGGGTGTTCGCGCGCGTGTGCGTGAGTGTGTGCATGTGTGTGTGTATCATTCAATCAAGTATGAGTCACGTTACATATATATTTTCATTCACTCTTTCATACTCCATTCAATAACTGATATTCCATTCACAATTGCTTGTTATGAAAGAATCCGGGGAATGAGTCCCTAAACTAAAAATTAAAAGCTTAATATATGAAACTGTGAACACATACATTGTTATACACACTGTGTATAAGATGTATAAGTGTGTATAATCCAATTAATGTAATAACAGTAACATTTACGAGTGACACTTGCTTTGCGAGTTACACGTTATTTGTTGTAACAACGTACCCCGCTTACGGGGTTAGTTGTTACAGTCGATCGCGCCTGGGAAACTTCACACATCTACCTAACTACAATATGGAATATCAATGGTATGGCACAGTTTATTAACACGAATAATAAACTTAATGTATACGTTGATGGAAATAATGCATCTAACGTACTTTTCACAAAAAGTGACTTTAACTGAAAATTATAACAACTAGCCCCGGTCTCCCCTACATATTGCAATAAACCATGCACTTGTACATAATTATTTTTATAATTATATGCATGTGTGCATGTGAGCATTATATAAAAGAATCGGTTTTAACATTTATTAATCAAAAGTACAAATGTGAAATATTATGCTTTTACAACCAATGCAACACGAGAGCGTAGGTTTGTTTGGCAGGACTGTTCTTCCATCACAGGTCGAATATGTCCTTGATTAGTATCCACGAGGATGGCGCCATCTGGAAGACATTCAAGACATCACGGCTACTGGTGATGCGCTGTTGTTCTGACTGACCACATTTTGCGGGTCACACTTGTAGCATTTCTGCTTTTTTATCAGAATATTATTTCCTGTTTCTTTATTAATTAAAGCTTTCAAGTACGAAGGAATGCGTCGGCCCTTGTTAGAGCCGATCAATATTGTGTAATGTGTTTCCTCAAGCATGCCCGTGTCCGCACGGACGGCGTGGGTTTGTTGCGAAGAAAGACGATCGCGACAACGGCAGCAGTACGCCAGAACGACGACAACGGCAGCAGTACGCCAGAACGACAGAACGACGACAACGGCAGCAGTACGACAGAACGACAGAACGACGTCAACGGCAGCAGTACGCCAGAACGACAGAACGACAGAACGACAGAACGACGTCAACGGCAGCAGTACGCCAGAACGCCAGAACGACGACAACGGCAGCAGTACGACAGAACGACGACAACGGCAGCAGTACGCCAGAACGACAGAACGACGACAACGGCAGCAGTACGCCAGAACGACGACAACAGCAGCAGTACGACAGAACGACGACAACGGCAGCAGTACGCCAGAACGCCAGAACGACGACAACGGCAGCAGTACGCCAGAACGACGACAACAGCAGCAGTACGACAGAACGACGACAACGGCAGCAGTACGCCAGAACGACGACAACGGCAGCAGAACGACAGAACGACGACAACGGCAGCAGAACGCCAGAACGCCAGAACGACGACAACGGCAGCAGTACGCCAGAACGACGACAACGGCAGCAGTACGCCAGAACGACAGAACGACGACAACGGCAGCAATACGCCAGAACGACAGAACGACGACAACGGCAGCAATACGCCAGAACGACGACAACGGCAGCAGTACGCCAGAACGCCAGAACGACGACAACGGCAGCAGTACGCCAGAACGACGACAACGGCAGTAGTACGCCAGAACGCCAGAACGACGACAACGGCAGCAGTACGCCAGAACGACAGAACGACGACAACGGCAGCAATACGCCAGAAAAACGACAACGGCAGCAGTACGCCAGAACGCCAGAACGACGACAACGGCAGCAATACGCCAGAACGACGACAACGGCAGCAGTACGACAGAACGACAGAACGACGACAACGGCAGCAGTACGACAGAACGACGACAACGGCAGCAGTACGCCAGAACGCCAGAACGACGACAACGGCAGCAGTACGCCAGAACGACGACAACAGCAGCAGTACGACAGAACGACGACAACGGCAGCAGTACGCCAGAACGCCAGAACGACGACAACGGCAGCAGTACGCCAGAACGCCAGAACGACGACAACAGCAGCAGTACGCCAGAACGCCAGAACGACGACAACGGCAGCAGTACGCCAGAACGACGACAACAGCAGCAGTACGACAGAACGACGACAACGGCAGCAGTACGCCAGAACGACGACAACGGCAGCAGTACGCCAGAACGACGACAACGTGAGCAGTACGCCAGAACGCCAGAACGACGACAACGGCAGCAATACGCCAGAACGACGACAACGGCAGCAGTACACCAGAACGACGACAACGGCAGCAGTACGCCAGAACGACGACAACGGTAGCAGTACGCCAGAACGACGACAACGGCAGCAGTACGCCAGAACGACGACAACGGCAGCAGTACGCCAGAACGACGACAACGGCAGCAGTACGCCAGAACGACGACAACGGCAGCAGTACGCCAGAACGACGACAACGGCAGCAGTACGCCAGAACGACGACAACGGCAGCAGTACGCCAGAACGACGACAACGTGAGCAGTACGCCAGAACGATGGCAGAGCGCGGAATCGTCTTTGCACTACGTGCGCAGTATGGCGGCCGGGATGACACAGGACAACCGAATCGTCTCTGCATGACGTTAGCTGCACGACGACCGTAGCCGGCCATGTCAGAGGGAGAAACGTGAGTGTTCCGCGCCCCGTCACTGTGTGCGTGATGCGGCAGAACGACAGACAAACGAATCGTCTCTGCACGATGTTAGCGGCACGACGATCGTGGACGGCCCCGTCAGGGGAGAAACGTGAGTGCACCGCGGTCCGCCACCGTGCGCCTGTGACGGAATGAACGGTTCGTTATAACGTAGAGAAGGGACTGAACTGTTATCCAGGCATAGATGCGTCGTAACTGACTTTGTAGCTCTTAGAATAGGGTTGTGTGATAGAAAGGCAGGTCGAGCAACGTAAGCAAATACAGATGTGCTTTATCTTGTCATGATGAATATAATTATATAGTTTATGTCGGGTTGTTGTTTGGATAGCACTGGATCAGGTTAGACGCTATTAGCAGTTATTTCACATGGTGAATAATTCCATGGCCGATTACTACAGAATCGAGTCTACTTGTTTTCTTGTAAATTACTGAGTAACTATGGTATATTAAATGTTCATTTTCTTTCATTTGTCTTTATTAATTAAAGCTTTCAAGTACGAAGGAATGCGTCGGCCCTTGTTAGAGCCGATCAGTATTGTGTAATGTGTTTGCTCAAGCATGACCGTGTCCGCACGGACGGCGTGGGTTTGTTTGTCTTGGAGAATGATGCATATTGAGTATGCAAGGACCGGAGTATTACCCGATTTATGGGTGTTTACACTAATATTTAAAGAGTGGCTTCTTAGTGGGCTAAACCAGGAGACCAGTGTTCGAAATGACCACTGACCTTTGGGGGGTCCCTTAAAAATATTGGTCACCCCCCCCCGAAAAAAATCTTCTTTTCAGGCACAGTAATGGCTATAGGCGCGTATTGTTTTGTGAAAAGACTTGCTTGCTATCATAGCGACCTGTAGTTTGTTTACCAACTTAGGTTAAATGCACTTTTGTCGTTCTGGATAAGAACGTCTGCTAAAAGACTAAATTGTAAACTGTGGTCTAAACCATTGTTACTTGGAGTGATGCGCTTGCAAACACAGTGCTCTGTAATTCTGAGAAGTAAAATGCCAAGATAAAATTTGCCTAAACTAGACACTCATTGATGGCAGTACTGCAGACTCCCAACAGATGACGCCCTTAACAACAGAACACACACTCGTCAGTGATATGAGTGGAATGATTAAAGATGTTTTTAACAGAGATTAACTGAACGACAACAGAATGAGCTGAATGAATCAGTTAAACTACCAACAGAATGATGTCGAGTCCTGCGAAAACCGAGTTCTTGCTTCGAAATCGATCGAGTTCTGCGAAAACCGTCGAGTTCTAGCACAGACGAACCAGAGTAACCTCAACAAAGCAACAGGTGCAACAGCGGAAGGGTAATTACATCGGTATAACGGTAACATGTGGGACCCACAAGCTTACTTTTTTATTATGGGAGGTCCCCCGTGCCTTATGGGGGCCCCAGACTTATGGGGGTCCTGGACTCCCCAGACCCCTTCATTTCGAACACTGCAGGAGACGGTGATTGGTGAACTGGTGTCACATGTTATCTCCGAAACAAGGAGTATAAAAAGAGAAGGGATACACATATGAGGTATCTCGGCGAACATATCAGTGTAAAAGTAGTGTGGACACAGAAGGGAAGTATCGCCCAACGTGTGAGTCAAGCATGTGTAATGTATAACTTAGGTTGCGAGGAGGTTGATGTGTCTACGCTCCCCAAAAAGTTAAGAAGTAACGTGTGAAACGTGAAGAATTGACTGAAACATAGCCGAGATGCGCAATAACTATCAAAGCGGCGAGGTGACGAGACGATGCCAATACGCCACTAACGAGACGACAACCTTGTTGCGAAGAAAGACGGTCGCGACAACGGCAGCAGTACGCCAGAACGACAGAACGACGACAACGGCAGCAGTACGCCAGAACGACAGAACGACGACAACGGTAGCAGTACGCCAGAACGACGACAACGGCAGCAGTACGCCAGAACGACGACAACGGCAGCAGTACGCCAGAACGACGAAAACGGCAGCAGTACGCCAGAACGACAACAACGGCAGCAGTACGCCAGAACGACGACAACGGCAGCAGTACGCCAGAACGACAGAACGACGACAACGGCAGCAATACGCCAGAACGACAACGCCAGCAGTACGCCAGAACGACAGAACGACGACAACGATAGCAGTACGCCAGAACGACGACAACGGCAGCAGTACGCCAGAACGACGACAACGGCAGCAGTACGCCAGAACGACGACAACGGTAGCAGTACGCCAGAACGACGACAACGGCAGCAGTACGCCAGAACGACAGAACGACGACAACGGAGCAGTACGCCAGAACGACAGAACGACGACAACGGCAGCAGTACGCCAGAACGACGACAACGGCAGCAGTACGCCAGAACGACAGAACGACGACAACGGTAGCAGTACGCCAGAACGACGACAACGGCGGCAGTACGCCAGAACGACAGAACGACGACAACGGTAGCAGTACGCCAGAACGACGACAACGGCAGCAGTACGCCAGAACGACAGAACGACGACAACGGCAGCAGTACGCCAGAACGACAGAACGACGACAACGGCAGCAGTACGCCAGAACGACAGAACGACGACAACGGTAGCAGTACGCCAGAACGACGACAACGGCAGCAGTACGCCAGAACGACAGAACGACGACAACGGCAGCAGTACGCCAGAACGACGACAACGGCAGCAGTACGCCAGAACGACGACAACGGCAGCAGTACGCCAGAACGACAGAACGACGACAACGGTAGCAGTACGCCAGAACGACGACAACGGCAGCAGTACGCCAGAACGACAGAACGACGACAACGGCAGCAGTACGCCAGAACGACGACAACGGCAGCAGTACGCCAGAACGACAGAACGACGACAACGGCAGCAGTACGACAGAACGCCAGAACGACAACGCCAGCAGTACGACAGAACGACAGAACGACGACAACGACAGCAGTACGCCAGAACGACGACAACGGCAGCAGTACGCCAGAACGACGACAACGGCAGCAGTACGCCAGAACGACGACAACGGCAGCAGTACGCCAGAACGACGACAACGGCAGCAGTACGCCAGAACGACGACAACGGCAGCAGTACGCCAGAACGACGACAACGGCAGCAGTACGCCAGAACGACGACAACGGCAGCAGTACGCCAGAACGACGACAACGGCAGCAGTACGCCAGAACGACGACAACGGCAGCAGTACGCCAGAACGACGACAACGGCAGCAGTACGCCAGAACGACGACAACGGCAGCAGTACGCCAGAACGACGACAACGGTAGCAGTACGCCAGAACGACGACAACGGCAGCAGTACGCCAGAACGACGACAACGGTAGCAGTACGCCAGAACGACGACAACGGCAGCAGTACGCCAGAACGACGACAACGGCAGCAGTACGCCAGAACGACGACAACGGTAGCAGTACGCCAGAACGACGACAACGGCAGCAGTACGCCAGAACGACGACAACGGTAGCAGTACGCCAGAACGACGACAACGGCAGCAGTACGTCAGAACGACGACAACGGTAGCAGTACGCCAGAACGACGACAACGGCAGCAGTACGCCAGAACGACGACAACGGTAGCAGTACGCCAGAACGACGACAACGGTAGCAGTACGCCAGAACGACGACAACGGCAGCAGTACGTCAGAACGACGACAACGGTAGCAGTACGCCAGAACGACGACAACGGCAGCAGTACGCCAGAACGACGACAACGGCAGCAGTACGTCAGAACGACGACAACGGTAGCAGTACGCCAGAACGACGACAACGGCAGCAGTACGACAGAACGACGACAACGGTAGCAGTTCGCCAGAACGACGACAACGGCAGCAGTACGCCAGAACGACGACAACGGTAGCAGTACGCCAGAACGACGACAACGGCAGCAGTACGCCAGAACGACGACAACGGTAGCAGTACGCCAGAACGACGACAACGGCAGCAGTACGCCAGAACGCCAGAACGACGACAACGGCAGCAGTACGCCAGAACGCCAGAACGACGACAACGGCAGCAGTACGCCAGAACGACGACAACGGTAGCAGTACGCCAGAACGACAGAACGACGACAACGGCAGCAGTACGCCAGAACGACAACGCCAGCAGTACGCCAGAACGACAGAACGACGACAACGATAGCAGTACGCCAGAACGACGACAACGGCAGCAGTACGCCAGAACGATGACAACGGCAGCAGTACGCCTGAACGACGACAACGGCAGCAGTACGCCAGAACGACGACAACGGTAGCAGTACGCCAGAACGACAGAACGACGACAACGGTAGCAGTACGCCAGAACGACAGAACGACGACAACGGCAGCAGTACGCCAGAACGACAGAACGACGACAACGGTAGCAGTACGCCAGAACGACAGAACGACGACAACGGTAGCAGTACGCCAGAACGACGACAACGGTAGCAGTACGCCAGAACAACGACAACGGCAGCAGTACGCCAGAACGACGACAACGGTAGCAGTACGCCAGAACGACGACAACGGAGCAGTACGCCAGAACGACGACAACGGCAGCAGTACGCCAGAACGACGACAACGGCAGCAGTACGCCAGAACGACGACAACGGCAGCAGTACGCCAGAACGACGACAACGGCAGCAGTACGCCAGAACGACGACAACGGTAGCAGTTCGACGACAACGGTAGCAGTACGCCAGAACGACGACAACGGTAGCAGTACGCCAGAACGACGACAACGGTAGCAGTACGCCAGAACGACGACAACGGCAGCAGTACGCCAGAACGACGACAACGGCAGCAGTACGCCAGAACGACGACAACGGTAGCAGTACGCCAGAACGACGACAACGGCAGCAGTACGCCAGAACGACGACAACGGTAGCAGTACGCCAGAACGACGACAACGGCAGCAGTACGCCAGAACGACGACAACGGCAGCAGTACGCCAGAACGACGACAACGGTAGCAGTACGCCAGAACGACGACAACGGCAGCAGTACGCCAGAACGACGACAACGGCAGCAGTACGCCAGAACGACGACAACGGTAGCAGTACGCCAGAACGACGACAACGGCAGCAGTACGCCAGAACGACGACAACGGTAGCAGTACGCCAGAACGACGACAACGGCAGCAGTACGCCAGAACGACGACAACGGCAGCAGTACGCCAGAACGACGACAACGGCAGCAGTACGCCAGAACGACGACGACAACGGCAGCAGTACGACAGAACGACGACAACGGTAGCAGTTTGCCAGAACGACGACAACGGCAGCAGTACGCCAGAACGACGACAACGGTAGCAGTACGCCAGAACGACGACAACGGCAGCAGTACGCCAGAACGACGACAACGGCAGCAGTACGACAGATCGACGACAACGGCAGCAGTACGCCAGAACGCCAGAACGACGACAACGGCAGCAGTACGCCAGAACGCCAGAACGACGACAAAGGCAGCAGTACGCCAGAACGACAGAACGACGACAACGTCAGCAGTACGCCAGAACGACAGAACGACGACAACGGTAGCAGTACGCCAGAACGACGATATCGGCAGCAGTACGCCAGAACGACGACAACGGTAGCAGTACGCCAGAACGACGACAACGGCAGCAGTACGCCAGAACGACGACAACGGCAGCAGTACGCCAGAACGACGACAACGGTAGCAGTACGCCACAACGACGACAACGGCAGCAGTACGCCAGAACGACGACAACGTGAGCAGTACGCCAGAACGATGGCAGAGCGCGGAATCGTCTTTGCACTACGTGCGCAGTATGGCGGCCGGGATGACACAGGACAACCGAATCGTCTCTGCATGACGTTAGCTGCACGACGACCGTAGCCGGCCACGTCAGAGGGAGAAACGTGAGTGTTCCGCGCCCCGTCACCGTGTGCGTGATGCGGCAGAACGACAGACAAACGAATCGTCTCTGCACGATGTTAGCGGCACGACGATCGTGGACGGCCCCGTCAGGGGAGAAACGCAAGTGCACCGCGGTCCGCCACCGTGCGCCTGTGACGGAATGAACGGTTCGTTATAACGTAGAGAAGGGACTGAACTGTTATCCAGGCATAGATGCCTCGTAACTGACTTTGTAGCCCTTAGAATAGGGTTGTGTGATAGAAAGGCAGGTCGAGCAACGTAAGCAAATACAGATGTGCTTTATCTTGTCATGATGAATATAATTATATAGTTTATGTCGGGTTGTTGTTTGGATAGCACTGGATCAGGTTAGACGCTATTAGCAGTTATTTCACATGGTGAATAATTCCATGGCCGATTACTACAGAATCCATGTTATTTCCCTATACATAGATCCAAGAGTCTACTTGTTTTCTTGTAAATTACTGAGTAACTATGGTATATTAAATGTTTATTTTCTTTCATTTGTCTTTGTTGTCGTGTTCATTTGTGCAGCTTGGAATTATAGAAATGGGGCATCCCAGTTAGATCCGAGCCAATCTAGTGAGAGAAAACCCTGCCAATCCGTGACATCACATATCTGTTTTCACAAAGTGTCTTCATGTGCTACTGTAATTACCCTTCTATGGCACACATATTTCACCGCACACCACTCTCCTGGTTTGAGTCTGCGTATGTCCATTAGCGAGTTGCCCCTACATTCGGTTGGCATCGAACATCTGTCTGATTGTATGTCTTATGGGTCGTGGGTTGAAGCAGTGACACATGCCGTGGTTTTCACCACAGAATTATGTATGAAATTCTAATTGGTTCCCCGATGCAGCTCACCTGGTGCAATGTCACTGTACTGGGAATGCTTTGTGGTAACAGTGCATCACATCGGGCGATTTCTGTTTCGGCAACGAAGAATAGCTTCACCGCAGATCTAATCAGCGATAATTCTTCAAACATGGGTCTGGAATTCGGCATGTCTGCTGTGTGCAAAATCTTTTCACTGCTGCTACCACGCCACCTGGCGCACCATTTCCATGCCTAGATTCCCAGAAATTCCAACTGATGCCGCGAAAACCACTAAGCTAAGTGGTATGGCAGACTGATCCATCACTGTGCACAATCAGTCTGTCAATGGCCGGATGAAGTTCTTGGACATGTCAAAGTACAGGTTCGAGTTGTGGGAATGCGAGTGGAAGACGATGAGACGAACACCGGCCGTACGCAAGTGTGTGGATGCAGCATTTCCCCGACGTCGACACGTGCAATGGACGATGACGTCACAACAGATCCTGAACGGAGTGCGTGCCGGAACCGTGTTCGGCATGATCGAGTGCGACGTACGCATATCGGAAGCGTTGCGCGCGCACTTTGCCGAGATGCAGCCCGTGTTCAAGAACATCGGTATGCAACGGGAGGATCTCGGTCCGTTCATGCGCCGATACGCCGAAGAGCACGACATAATGAAGACTCCGCGGCGCATGCTCGTGGGTAGTTATTACGGCTACAAGATACTGCTCGCAACGCCACTGCTGCGATGGTATCTGGACCACGGTCTCGAGGTGCTGCACGTGTACCAGGTCGTCGAATACGATCCCGTTCCGTGTTTCCGGCGGTTCGGCGATGCAGTGTCCAAGGCCCGACGCAAGGGCGACGTTCACCGAGACAGGACCATCATCGCGGACACCATGAAGTTGCTGGGGAACTCGGGCTACGGAAAGACCATCACCAACGTCGACCGACATCGTGACGTCAGCTACTGCACGGAGAAGGCGGCATCGCTCCTCGTCAACGATAAACGATTCCGTCAACTCGACATGGTCGTCGACGACGCGTACGAGATAGAACTGAACAAGAAGACCATCAAGTACACCCTACCCGTACACGTGGGATTCTTCGTTCTGCAGTACGCCAAGTTGCGCATGTTGCAGTTCTATTACGATTTCATCGTCAGGTACGTGGAGCGCCCTCTGTTCGAGTACTGCGAGATGGATACGGATAGTGCCTATTTAGCCTTGGCCGCCGAGTCCGTCGACGACCTCGTGACCCCGACACTGCGAGACCATTATTTCCGCCATCGGTCGGAATGGCTGCCGTCCGAATGTTGCGACGATCATCGGAACGACTACGTGCGCTGTCGTCTCGCCAATAGACCATGGGTCGGCGACGAGGCGTGCTGCAAGGCGCGCAGAGCGTTCGACAAGAGGACGCCGGGTCTGTTCAAGGTCGAGTGGTCCGGTGCAGGGTTCGTGGGGTTGTGTAGCAAGACGTACTACTGTTTCGGCGCCACCGACAAGTACAGCACCAAAGGTCTGAGCAAACGGCACAACACCATAGACAAGGACGCGTTCCTGGAGGTGCTCACCAACCGTCGGAGCGGAGGCGGTTCGAACCGAGGTTTCCGGGTGCATAACTCCACCGTCATGACGTACGTGCAGAATCGGGATGCACTCACCTTCTTTTACGCCAAACGCGTGGTGCACGAGGACGGGGTGACCACGGGTCCGGTGGACGTATAGTAGAAAAGGCGATGCACGCTGCATTCGTTGCACACGCATTCATGGATGCGCGATGGAAACACCCCTTCACGTGCATCGTCGCCGGACCGACGGGGTGCGGCAAGAGTACTTTCGTGACGCGTATGTTGCGTCACGCCGCTGCGATGATCGATCCACCGCCCCAACAGATAACGTGGTGTTACGGAGAATGGCAAGAGGCTTACGCAACGACGGACTTGGGTCACGTGCGATTCGAGGAAGGGTTACCGACGGCGGCCATGTTCGATCCGACAACGAGGAACCTCATCGTCATAGACGATCTCATGGCAGAAACGGACGAACGGGTCACGACCCTGTTCACTAAAAAAAGTCACCACAGGAACACGTCCGTGCTGTATCTCGTACAGAACCTGTTCCCTAAAAACAAAGAGAGTCGCACCATCAGTCTGAATACGCAGTACATGGTAGTGTTCAAGAATCCACGTGACGCATCGCAGATGGCGACCTTGGCGCGACAGATGTATCCGGGACGCGGCAAGTTCGTGCAAGAGGCGTTTAAAGACGCCACGGCGGTACCGTACGGTTATCTGTTGGTCGATCTCAAACAGGACACGTCCGAGGACATGCGTCTGCGCACGGCCATCTTTCCAGACGACGGTGTTCAGTACGTGTACTTGCCGAAGGTATAAAACGACCGAGTGTGTGGATAGTCTCTTCATTCGCATCATGTCTGCCCGGGTGAAGAGACACATCGTGTGCATACAGGCTCTGGCCAGAGTCAAGAACAACAAAATTAAAAAGGCCATCATCGCCAACGCCGACTCCGATCTGCTGTGTGCACTAGCCGAGTGTGCATACAACATACTAACAAAAAACATTCCATTGTCCCCTTTACAGAGACAACGATTGAATAAATACAGGACGAAGTTACGCGCGTTGGCTAATAGACGAACGCCAGCTGCCAGGAGAAGACGTCTACTGCTGCAACCACAGGTTGGTGAGGGACAGAGCGGCGGTTTCCTATCGGCCTTCCTAGCACCGTTGGCCAGTTCGGTCTTGCTACCCTTGCTCCGAGAGGTGCTGAACAAAAGGTAGATACATGGAGCACGCACGCAAGATGGCCTTGGTGGACCCGCGACTGTTGGACACGCTTCGGTCACCCCCACCCCCACTCGCGACCGACACCTTAGGCAGGAAGGTGCAAGCCCTCGATGACGAGATGAAGACCATCCTGGATAGAACGGACCTAGACGACGGGACCAAGGTGACCCTGTATAATCAGGTGTTGCAGCGTTACAACGTCTTGGCCGATAAACGCATCAAGGAACCGCTACGCGTGGTCACGGTGAACGAGTCGGAGGTGGCGTCGGAGTCGGGGTCGGCGGGTGCAGTCCGCGCTCCTATTAGCGGACTGGAGGCCACCGTCTTGGCCACCGTTCCCAAGACCATGCGGGCCAAGGCCAGTCGTTTGATGGAGCATCTCAAGAGAGATGTCGAGTGGACCGCTCGCGGCGAACTGATACACGAGGGCGCGCCGGTTGTCGGAAGTAACGTGGTGGATCTCGTTAACGATCTGTTGCGTAAGAGAAAGACCGCTCCGACGGGTTGGCAGCCTTTCGCACGACAACTCCGTGCCATCAACCTACCCATGACGTTGGTCGGCAACGTCTCCAGGAGAGCCTACATACGTCCGGAGCCGTCGATCTCTCCCTCTCGTCGGTCACGTACTCCTCTGCGTGCTGCAGCTGCTGCTGCTGCAGGTAGTGCACGAAGATCGCTAAGTTGGACACCCCTCGCCCGTCAGAGCCGTCGAATGGAACATACCATGCCCACCCCACCCCCCGAATCACGCAAGGCTCTGTCGTCATTGGCTGGTTGGGACAACCTATAGGATGGTACGATGCGTGTCCGTAGCACAGTGTTCGTCATGTCGCCCGATCCACAGGACCTCGTTTACCGTTCCATCGTCGGTGCGATATTTATCAGTGGACTTTACATGATGGCTCACGGTATACTCCAAAGTTTTATGCAACAGGCGTTATTCGAACCCCCCACGCTCGACGAATGGACCAATCCTCGTCCACCCACCCACCTTCCCCCTCATCGCGCAAGGCTTCGTCGTCATTGGCTGGACGGAAAAACCGTATAAGGTGGTACGACGCGTATCCGTAGCAGTCATGCTCATCGATCCACAGGACACGTACCGATCCATCGTCGCTGCGCTATTGTTCGAAGGACTTACCGTGCTGGGAGACGTTGCAGCCGACATTCTTCTACAACAGCTGTTATTCCGACTATGGTTACTCCACTAGATCGTTGTTGTTCCACCGCTGTCATTGTGGGTGTCATAGTGTGCGTCCTAATACACGTCGGCGTGCTCCTCGTCATTCGTCAGCAGTGGGAATCCGGAGTCAACGGCACCGCACCCGTCAACACATCGATCCTCCACCTCTTTTGATGGCTCAGAGGGGAGAACGCTCCATGAGCGAGGTCTACTTCGATCCCACGAAGGTAGGCAGTTATGGCGGCGTCGCTGGCTTGCGACGCGTCACGCGTCTGCCACAGAAGGCCGTCACAGCATGGTTGTCGGCACAGGACGCCTACACCTTACACAAACCAGCGAGACGTCATTTCAAGAGACGATGCGTCATCGTGGGTGGTATGCATCAGCAGTGGCAGGCCGATCTCGTAGACATGACGAAGGTCAAAGACGGTATGACCTTTCTCCTCACGATGATCGACGTCTTCTCGAAAGTGGCCTGGTGTGTTCCCATGAAGAACAAGTCCGCGGCATCGTTGGTAAAAGCACTGCAATCCAAGTTCGTCGACGTTTGCCCCCTGACCTTGCAGACGGATCAAGGCAGAGAATTTCGGAACAAATCCGTTCAGGCGCTATTGAAGCGTTACGACATCCATTACTTCTACACGCACAACGCGGAGACGAAGGCAGCCGTCGTGGAACGGTTCAACCGAACGTTGAAGACGCGCATGTGGCGCTACTTCACGAAACATCAGACGTGGCGGTACGTCGACGTCCTTCCGAACTTGATGCGATCGTATAACAATGCCCGCCACCGCATGATCGGTATGGCTCCGTCACAGGTGAATGCACAGAACCAAGAAGAGGTGTGGCAACGTCTGTACGGTCACGACGGTAAGGGCGTGCCCAAGTTGCACTTGTCGGATCGCGTGCGTGTCAGCAAGTACAAACGCACGTTCGAAAAGGGCTACGAGACGAACTGGAGCGAAGAGGTGTTCACGGTACACGAGGTTCACCCCTCCGACCCACCCGTGTATCGCTTGCGGGACGATCTCGGCGAAGTGCTGGAGGGTACCTTCTACGAACTGGAGCTGCAGAAGGTGACGGTACCCTTTGATAAAGTGTACCGTGTTGAAGCGGTACTGAAACGCCGTACGGTTGGTAAACGTAAGGAAGCTTTGGTGAAATGGTTCGGCTATGGCTCCTACTTCAACAGCTGGATCGATGCCAAGGGACTCGTCAACTATAAAGCCTAGCCGCATACACGACGACACTGCATTCGAGGAATGACACACGACGCGACACCACCACCACCACCACCACCGACCTGCCTCACCGCCATAGACGAGGAGGAGACGGATTGTACTGACGCTGCACCGAACGAGCCAGACAGCACTCCCTGGCATATTTTCGGTACCGCGTGTCCCAAAGAGGAGATCGTGTTTCTGTGTCAGGTCGTCGTCCTGTACACGGTCATTCTGATCAGCATTTACAACCTGACGACAGGTCGCGGCGATTCTAATCTGTGGACGGCTCTGTTGAGTAGTTCGTTGGGTTACCTACTGCCCAATCCCACGTTGAGACGCAATGGCGACTGATTTCTACATGACGCTGCCTAGCAACGCTTCCATGAAGATGCACCCCGACAACACCTTGACCCATTACGTCACGGCCTTGCCCCAACGCATCGATCTTACCGGCGAGTGGGAGTGTGGGTTGGCCGAGGTCCAGTATCCGCACACCTGGTACAACGTCACGGATACCGACGTCTGGTTCTTCCTCAACACGATTGATATTACGGACTCGTCCATACGTTCGAAGTTGCCGTGTGGGTATTACGACGATCCGTTTACGTTGCTGTATCACGTCAACAAGGGACTGTCCAATATGCGGACGTATGAGACACAGGCTCAGCTCAGTTATAGTACCGTCACTCAGAAAATGACGTTACACATGACGGCGAACACCATGTTCACCATACCGTACCACAGCGCGGCGGCGACCTTGTTGGGATTCCGCGGACCCGTAACCAGCCCGCGGGAGACGGGTGTGTCGTCTCCCGTCCTCCCCATCGACACCCGCCATCCCGACTCGTCGTACCCCTTCCACATCGAGGCCGACAATGTGGTGAACCTGACGCAGGGGTTCGACACCCTCTACATCTACACGGACGTCGTGGAGTCGCGTATAGTGGGCGACGCTCTCGCACCTCTGTTGCGCGCCGTTCCGATCGGCGGACGTAACGGCGACAGGGTGTCCGCTCGTTTCACCAACGTGCACTACGTACCGCTGTTGCGCTCGAACTTCGACTCGATAGAGGTGGATATAAGGAACGACATGGGTCGACGTGTGCCATTCGAATACGGTAGAGTGACGGTGACGCTTCATTTTCGTCGACGCAAGCCCGGACTGTTCTGATGAATTACAACGATTATTACGCGCGCCAGGCTGGCGGTGCGCTGCCCTACTTCGCCGGTGCGCAATACCAGCGAGGTCACGGACTGGGCAGTCTGTTCGGCAGTCTGTTGCGCAGCGCCATGCCGCTCATCAAGAGAGGTGCCGTGGCGTTGGGCAGGGGAGCGTTGAAGACCGGCGTTCGCATAGCCGGCGACGTCTTAGCGGGTCAGAACATAAAAACGGCTGCCAAAAGACGCGTCACCGACGCTATCGGCAGTATTCGAGCCCCTCCTGGTAAACGTATAAAACGAACTGCCGCAAAGGCGACATTCACTGCAGTCAAGCGCCGCCGCAAGAAAAGGACGTCTCCGAAACGCGCTGCCGACATATTCGACACCGACGACAAAGATGGCGTTCGTGCATAGACAGTCGTGCGAGGGGGTCAAGACCGAGCTGGATCTCTTTACCGTACCCCCCACTCAGACCTGCATCGTCGAGAGTCACGTGGTGGAACATCAACCCACGGCCTCTCTGGACTCTGGAGGACCGATAGAATTCTTCATCCCCGGATCGGGAGACGATTACATGGATCTCGCCAACACGATGCTACACTTGCAGGTGAAGGTGACGCGAGCCAACGGTAACCCTATCGACGCGGTCGAACCCGTGGGACCGGTGAACAACTGGTTGCATGCGCTGTTCAGCAATGTCGACCTCTCCCTGAACAACACGCAAGTGACCTCTTCGTCCTTCAACGCGTACCCGTATCGAGCCTTCATAGAGACGCTGTTGAGTTACGGATCCGACGCCAAGTCGACGCAGATGACGAATCAGCTGTGGTACAAGGACAAGGCCAGTCGCATGCACGCCACCGAGCTAGCCGCCGGACCCGATCCTAACCCCGGGTTCGTGACTCGTCGAGAGTACATATCCAACAGTCGCGTGGTCGACATGATGGGTCGTCTCCACGTGGATATGTTTCTGCAGGATAAATTCCTGATCAACGGCGTCGACGTCAAGTTACGCCTGGTGCGCAGTAAGCCCGAGTTTGCGCTGATGGCTGCTGGAGCGAACGAGTACTCGATAACCGTCGTCAACGCGTCCTTGTTCGTCAAGAAGGCCACCATCGTTCCGGCCGTGCAGAAGGCTCACATCTTGGCTCTCGATCGGACCACGGTCAAGTATCCGTTACGACCCGTCGAAATCAAGGTGTACTCCATTCCCACGGGTGCTCTGTCGCACACGCACGAGAACCTGTTCCTCGGCTCCCTGCCGAAACGTCTCGTACTGTGCTGCATCGACAACGACGCCTACAACGGCACGTACGCCACAAACCCGTTTCACGCCAAGAACAACGCCATCAGCTTCGTCGCCGTGTACGTCGACGGTCGTCAGATACCCGCCAAACCCTTCCAGCCCAACTTCGCAGACAACCTCTTCGCCAGGAGCTACGCGAGCATGTTCACCTCGACCGGCAAGGTGTGGCAGGACGAGGGGAACTGTCTGACACGCGAAGAGTACCGAGACGGCTACACCTACTTCTGTTTCGACCTGACCCCTGACCAGTGCGACGGTCCCTGCTTTAATCTGGTACAAAAGGGCAACCTGCGCTTAGAATTTCATTTCCGTGCAGCGCTTCAGACCACCGTGAACGTCGTCGCCTACGCCGAATTCGAGTCCGTGCTGGAAATCGACAAGAACCGCAACGTCATCTACGACTACTGAGATGGACACCCTGCAGATCGCCCGTCTACTGGCGATGGATCCGAACACCGCGTCCGTCTTTGGTGGCGTCGTACCCCGAGATGGACTGCCTGCAACAATTGACGCTCTGCCGATCGCCTTCGTGTGCAACACCGACGACGCCGACGAACCGGGCGAACACTGGATAGCGCTGTACCTGTCCTCCGATGGGCGCGGCGAATACTTCTGTTCGTACGGTCTGCCGCCTCGCCACGCGGCGTTCCGCACCTTCTTGAACAAACACTGTTCCGAGTGGACTCATAATAGCAAGAGACTCCAGAGTCCTCTGTCTAACGTTTGCGGACAATATTGCGTCACTTATATCATGCTTCGTTGTAACGGCGCTCCTATGAGAACTTTCGTCAACGCTTTCCACACCGATCTGGTCGCTAACGATTGTCGCGTGTTCGATTGGATCAGGCTGCTAAAAAAGGGTATACCGTACTATAACGTGTCATACTGAGCCTCTGGCGCGGTGGTCGCTCCATCCGTAAGCTCGCCCTCGAACCTCTGGCGCGGTGGAGACACCCGTAAGTTCGCGACCTCTGGCGCGATGGTCACCATTCGCAAGTCGCCTCCACTTCATCATCATCTTCATCATACCCGGCTCGTTGTATCCAATCGCATACGATCGCCTCGTTTGTACTGCTGCCGCTTTGTTGTATTCAATAAAATACGTGTGCACCGTACGATTGTGTTCGTCTCCTTACTAGGTTAACGACCCTTCGGTAAACGTAACTAGATCCATGCTCGTTCCTCCTCCAGTCGCTAGGGGCGCTTACGTCACGCACGCTCGGATACCACCGCCAGGGGGCGCTCTACGTAACTAGGTCCATGCTCGTTCCTCCTCCAGTCGCTAGGGGCGCTTACGTCACGCACGCTCCGATACCACCGCCAGGGGCGCTCTGACGCTCTCTGATTGGCTGCGCGCACTCATTAGCGGTGGGCGATATTAGGGTCGTTTGCCTTTGATGTTTGGTGTGCTCTGCTCTGATGTCTCAGAAACCTCCGCTAACTACTGACCAGCGGTTCTGCAGGAAATGTTCAAACGACTGAGATATTTCGGGTTAAAGCTTCACCCGAAGAAATGCCAGCTCTTCCGCAAGGAGACAACGTTCCTGGGTCACGTCGTAGGACCAGACGGGATACACACAGATCTTCAGAAGTCATGAACTCCAGCCATGGCCGAGACCCCAGTCAAAATCTGTTGTCCGCAGTTTCCTTGGTTTCTGCACGTATTATCAGAAGTACGTGAGGGTTTTCTCGGATATCGCTTGACCTCTGTACAGTCTCACCAAGACGAGAACGTTCACCTGTCGGATGAGTGCGAACGGTCCTTCCTGCGACTGAAAGCAATAAGATCTTTCAACGTGTCCGAAACACGCACTAATTGGGTTGGATGCCACAAGACTGTCGTGGACTGGTGTCGACGCTGCAACACCTGCGGCTCCAGAAAGGGACCCCCACAATGACGACACGGGACAGCCCAGAATTACCTCAGATGGGACCTATGGAGTGAGTGTCCATCGGTATCTTCAGCGCACTGCCTCCAACAGAGTCCATGAATCGTACCTGTTTGTGGCAATTAACTAAATCATGAAATGGCCAGAAGTGTACCCCTTACCCAACTATGACGTGACTACTGTGGCACAAGGGGTTCTTCTGCAGGTTTTTGGGCTACCCCTGGAGCTACACTCCAAGGGAGGAACTATGAGTTGGCAGTGTTCACCGAGATCTGCCAACTCATGTGCATTCACAAGACCAGGACTACACCAGCGTACCCCCAGTCAGATGGTCTGGTGGAGCGATTCAACCAGACCCTACTGAACTCACTCGCCATGTACACCTTGAATCATCAACGTAATTGGGAAGAGTAACTCCCGTATATCCTATTGGCCTACAGGTCAGCTGAGCCGGAATCCACAGGCGTGTCTCCTAGCTGGCTGATGATGGGACACGAGGTGTGAGTGCCGGCTAACTTGGTCATACAACGCCCCCATGACGACGTACCGCACGACGTGCCCACCTATGTCCAACGCATAAGGTACATCATGGATGTGGAGTGAAGGGAACAAAAGTGTGTTGCTATATACTGCTGTGTGTGCTGCTACATATACTCCAGTGTGGAGTAATCCACGGACAACCAAACATGACCAACCAACTAAACATGAAACAGCAAATATCATTGGTTAAGACAGCAAGTAGGCCAACATTTAAATCCACATTACAAATAGTGCATGGTTCCACATGTAGGGGGTAGGTGTACATAGTAGCCAGCAACCACTGGTTCTTGAAGATGATCGGATATCTAAACATGATAATATTACATCATATTATGACATTAATGTAGCAAAAAATGTATAATTATTATGATTGGCAGTTAAATTATTATAAACAAATTATCAACACACTGCTTGATGCCTGATATGCCGTTTTGGTCCATTACTTTTGTTAACCAATAGCGACAAGGGACACATTGAAATACTGAGAAACAGCTTCTTACATATTGCTTTTCTTGATATAATCCAGTTATAAGCATAACGATTTTGCTATTATAATAATATATTTGCAAGTATTATCATTATGACAGAAATAAACACATGGTAGATTTCATCACGATGAAAACCCTTCAATAACATTAATACTTAAATCACACATGAATTGAATACAAGGATTCAATCTGACTAGCACAATCTATCAAAATATAAAACTCCAGAATCCTCATGACTCATTGATCCACCACACAGCACAACAACCTTGTTGTCACAGTCAATGTCACTCAAAAATACACTTAAATCACCAACTTATCTATCAACATACATGACACTAAAGGTACAAATTCCGATTGTTTTATCATAGTCATGTCATATACCCCCAAGTAGTATAAAGTCATGTCATATACCCCCAAGTAGTATAAAGTAATGTCATATACCCCAGGTAGTACCAACTATATCTATACCCCCGGGTAGTATAAACTATATCTACACCCCCAGGTAATATAAACTATATATATATATATATATATATATATATACCCCCAGGTAGTATAAACTATATCTATTCTCAATTAACCAAATTTTTTTTATGTTTTGGGAATTAATGTTTCGGGGCAAATATCATGTGGATGGAATATAATGTTATGGGTGTTAATGATATGCCTATCATCTGATGCTGAGAATGCCTGACCCTGATAGACTTTGTCCACAGGTATTGGTATCTGTTGGCAGTTGTTCATGAATGGACTTAATGACAAAGTTGATATTCATAAATTGTAGTTCATTAAAACACATTTGGGGAGTAGAGATGTTAGGGTTTATACCTTTAAAGTCATGAGCTGTTTTACTCTTGTAAAGACACAGAATCAGATACAGGATCTCCATCAGGTGTGGCATGAGTCAAGAGACCCTGGTCTGTCTTGTCAACACTGCTACAGCAGCTGGATGACGTCTGTCTCGTATCTCCACCTTCCAAATGAAACACTTCTCGTACGCTGTCTGCGGACGACGTGTGGATGTTGCTGGATGACTGGACAGAGTTGTAGTCTGTGTTTGTGGTGGCTGCTGGAGCTGGCCAGATGCTGTAGATGATGATGCCCAGGATGATGAGGCAGAAGGAAACGAGATACAGCACGTGGAACTGCAACAGAAATATCTCTTACAGGTCTGTCAAACTGTCAAAAAATAAGAGTTATGTGGAACAGTGAATTAGTACTGTTGTCTGTTGTTGTGTGGTTGAGCATTTACTAAAAGTACTGCCTGGTTCATGTCAATATATATTGTGTGTGTATGTACATGTGTGCGTGTGCATGCATGTACATTGCATATGTATGTATGCATGCATGCACGCACATGCACATCCATATGTGTGAATATTTAATCATGTATAACCCATTATAATGGACCAAGCAAAGCTAACCGACCCTACTACACACTGCAGAAGACAAAGCTAACCGACCCTACTACACACTGCAGAAGACAGAGAAGGCTAACCGACCCTACTACACACTGCAGAAGACAGACAAAGCTAACCGACCCTACTACACACTGCAGAAGACAGACAAAGCTAACCGACCCTACTACACACTGCAGAAGACAGACAAAGCTAACCGACCCTACTACACACTGCAGAAGACAGAGAAGGCTAACCGACCCTACTACACACTGCAGAAGACAGACAAAGCTAACCGACCCTACTACACACTGCAGAAGACAGACAAAGCTAACCGACCCTACTACACACTGCAGAAGACAGAGAAGGCTAACCGACTCTACTTCACACTGCAGAAGACAGACAAAGCTAACCGACCCTACTACACACTGCATAAGACAGAGAAGGCTAACCGACCCTACTACACACTGCATAAGACAGAGAATGCTAACCGACCCTACTACACACTGCAGAAGACAGACAAAGCTAACCGACCCTACTACACACTGCAGAAGACAGACAAAGTTAACCGACCCTACTACACACTGCAGAAGACAGACAAAGCTAACCGACCCTACTACACACTGCAGAAGACAGACAAAGTTAACCGACCCTACTACACACTGCAGAAGACAAAGCTAGAGAAGACTGTACAAAAGGCACCGCTACAAAGTTTCAAAGTCACAAGAGCAACTTATAATGAATAATATGGTATACATTATCTACTGCAAATAACATATTTTGGTAATAAAACATAAAAGATACGTACAACACTTTACATTTTTTTAGCAATGTCAAATACGCTGCCTCCAAGAGGGCTGTTGAGAACAGGGAAACGTGGAGAGAGCTGGTTAGAAAGTCATCAATGGTGCCCCAACTATCCTTACGGGTTATGGGAAAGTGAAGTGAAATACATGCAAAATGTTAGTTGTCTAGAGGTTGGACCACTGTATAACTTTCTATAAAGACGGATTATTAATAACTTGCAAGAAGTTGTTAATCGGTCAGTGGCAAATATTCTCACCATATACTCTCTGATATTATCACTTGCCTGATACTTGAACAAGAAGATGCCAAAAAGGAGGGCATAGAAGTCTGCTGACAATAGATTAAGATTGATGGAAGCTGCACTGGTCACTTCCATCACTACTGGCATGGTGGAGTACAGGGCGAACAGACACAACACGAACCCCAGCAGTGGCAGCCCTGTATAACAACAACAATGTAACAGCATCAAATGTACTGTGACAATACAAAAGGTCTGACCCAATTAACGGTTAATGAAACTGTAAGGTTGCAGACATATACAACAGACAAAATTAAAGTTATTTCTGCTCTTAAGAACTCTAATAATTTTTGTCCAGCTCCAGACACACAGTGGTGTACAAGAACAAAAATAATAGAACATATCCAACACATTTCACAAAGTTTTCAACACTGAATCTATTGAATTACATGTGCATTTAAGCAGTCTCACTAACATCAATCAATCGTAACGTTAGATACTTACACACATGGTGTGAGGTAAAGTCTACTGAAGCCACTTCTTGTCTCTCAAACACCACACTGGGAAAACAAACAAGTTGTTTCCAATGAGTGACATTTAACTAAAGTTTTATGACAGCTGGACCGAGTATTTGTTTATTTACTGCAATACACGTGTGTGCTGCAGTTTTCAAATTAACAGCTTATGCTAGTTACAAAGTGGACAAAAAATTAAAACCTACTGAAACATCAACATCACATACAATATGGAACAGATTCTGAAAAACATGGTTAACTTGAAGACTTAAAGAACTTATATTGAACAGGATTGATACAATTGTCAAAAATATTGACGTTATATTTATGTGTTAATGAGGGAAATGTGTTTGAACAAAACCACAGAGAACACATATGTCACTTACAGCTGTATTCCATTGATGACACTGCCAAACATGCCAAGCATCCCAAGGAATTCAACACGGTCAAAACTCCGAATGGCATATTCTTGTCCAACATTTGACGCCCCATAGAGAACAGCACCACCCAGAACCATGAAGTCTCCAAGTATCTTGTTAGAAGCTTTAGAGAACAAAACAACAATGCAGCCAGATTGGCACAATTTTCAACAATACATCAACACACTTAGAATCCAACAAATATAGCTACATGCCAAATGTTACAATTGATGTAAACAATGTGCTCCTGAAATAATAATAACACTTGTAATGATCCATATATTCAAACAGTCCTTTCAGAGGTGCTAGGACACATACAGTTCACTGTAAATTACACAAAGTTGACTAATTAAAAATGGTCAATTCTGAGACATTAATCATACATTTCATAAAGACAGACTGATGAATTTAGTAAGTCAATACAATTGTGGCAAAAAGAATAAATGACTTATATATATAGCATTTATTTTTATCATATTTATATTGACTTACTAAAGTCACCTGTATGTCTTTATGAAATATATCATAATGTCTCAGAATTTACCATTTTTATATATAAAAAGTTATTTCAGAGATGCTAAGTCGATAAAGTATACTTCACAGAAAAGGTAGATCTTAAGTAGTAATCATTTATATGGAAATCCATCATGATTTGAGGAACTCACTAAAAATAGGCAAGTAAGCAATTAATATGTTATTTCTGATGGGGATATCTTCATCTCACAAGACGTTTCACAGATATAGGGCCGAAACAGAGAAATAACTTTACAATACAACATGCTACTGAGAGAATATTCAGATAATGTCTACCTTATGTAGTGCAATCATATTTTAAAGGTACAATGTCTGGTTGCTGTTATCGGACAATCAGGTTACATAATATAAACTAGTATCTATATACTTTGACAATTATCTGTTTAATTTAAATGTTTCAGGACAAATATCATGTTTAAATTCCATGTGGAGGGAAATGTAATTTTATGGATATTTATGGTATGCCTATCACGTGATCCTGTGAACGTCTGACCCTGAATCCCTGATAAACTTTATCCACAGGTATTGACTTTTTTTACAGTTATTCGTGAATGTAATGGATGGCAAAGTCACTATTCATCAACAGATAACAGTCAAATTATACTTTTTAAATGTAGTTAACTAAAACACATTTATTGTGTGGTCAAGATGTTAGAATATATAATACTTTATACTATGTATACTATGTACATTTTACAATAAAAAATATCATACTTTGTACTTTTAAGATTAATGATGCAACCATTAGAAAACGCCAGTATATACCATCTCCAGGATATTTCTCCAGCAGGAAGTCTGAGAAGACCAGGCCACCCACGCCCAGCAGACACGTGCTGACACCAAGCATGTGTAGCAGCTTGTAGTGGACATGGAGAAAGATACGAGACAGCAGAAGTACAGTGGGGATGGTGAAACAATCCAACAGCTGAAACAAACAATACAAAAGTGTGGTGGGGATGGTGAAACAATCCAACAGCTGAAACAAACAATACAAAAGTGTGGTGGGGATGGTGAAACAATCCAACAGCTGAAACAAACAATACAAAAGTGTGGTGGGGATGGTGAAACAATCCAACAGCTGAAACAAACAATACAAAAGTGTGGTGGGGATGGTGAAACAATCCAACAGCTGAAACAAACAATACAAAAGTGTGGTGGGGATGGTGAACAATCCAACAGCTGAAACAAACAATACAAAAGTGTGGTGGGGATGGTGAAACAATCCAACAGCTGAAACAAACAATACAAAAGTGTGGTGGGGATGGTGAAACAATCCAACAGCTGGAACAAACAATACAAAAGTGTGGTGGGGATGGTGAAACAATCCAACAACTGAAACAAACAATACAAAAGTGTGGTGGGGATGGTGAAACAAACAAACAATGGCAAAAATACAGTGGGGATGGTGAAACACATGTTGCTACAAAAGATATCATACCTGCACACTGGTCACCGTGGTGAAGTGATATGCTTTAACAACCAGGTAATTTGCCTCAACATCAATCACAGCCAAGAGGAAATATTTCCAGCCACGTTGTCTGAGAACCTTCGTGATGTGCTTCTCATCTCGACATGCCAGAAAAGGGCTGTAGACCAGGGCCAGAAGAAAGTAATTGAAGAAACTCTGTGCTGAAATGAAAACATAAATTTAGAAATTAATTATTGTCATCAGTAGTCATTTCTTGACAAGTGATAATACCTCAGATTTTGTAAATGCACTGCCACAAACAAATACAGAATGTAATATAATATTTAATAAAAGACATTGTGACCAGTCCACTATATTTACAAATGTTATAAATATTATCATGATGCCTATTTATAGCTTAATTACATGACTGTTTTTAAAAAAGCTTGTATTTCAGAATGCTTGATAATATTTGTTTCAAATAAGTTAGAATTAGAATATAATAGGCTTATTAGCATGTTATCAGTAAGTCATTGTAAATGAGGGGAATAACATCAATGGGCAACAGTGGACATTCATATGGATATGATCATTTTAAGCATAGGCTGCGGGTGGTGAAACTTATAATTTAATTTTTATTGTAAATCTGCAATAGGCTGATGGCTAAGATTAAAAGAAATTGATAATTTTAACAAGATTTAACAAGACTGCCATCCAAGACAAAGGCCCAGATGGCAAGTGGACAAGGAAGCCATTGGCTTATCGATAGTTTTATAAATTTTTTCAATTATGTGTAACCCACCCTCCTGAAATATGTGTCAACCTTGTTTTTAAACATATTCACGCTGCTCTCTGTGGGGTGTGGTAGGGCAGTGGTTAGAACTTCAGACTCTCAATCGAGAGAACCCGGGTTAGAATCCTCTTGCTGCCGTTTCGAAGCTTCGAAGAAATTTCGTTCATCTTACATTGTCACAGTTCACTCAGCTGTATAAATGAGTACCTGGCTGCAGATAGAGGTGGATATCTGAACGAATAGTCTTCGCGCAGTAATTGCAGCATGGCTGAATGCTTCCCAGAGAAGTTGAGATGGCATTGGAATGAACATGGGTGAAATGTTTTGAGCAGTCCCTAAGACTGGATACTGCACTATATAAGAATGTACCTTTATCTTTTTGCTAGCATTTACACAATCTGTAGATAATTTGTTCCATTCATTTATTGTCCTCTGTGAGAATGAGTACTTCCTGATATCCAGTCTACACTGATCCTTTACTAATGAAATGAACATACTTTTTTTACATCATGTCCTCGAGTTCTAATATCTTTAGAGTGAAAAAAAATATTTCTATCAACATTTTCATACCCATTCAATGTCTTAAAAACTTCAATTTGATTTCATCTTAACCTCCTTGTCTATAGGGTTGTTAAACCACATTCTTCATAACTAAGATCTCTCAGTTCTGAAATAATTTTAGTTGCTTTCCTCTGTATTCATTCAAGCAATTCAATCTATATCATTCTTACGATATGGTCTCCAAGCTTGAATACAGTATTCTAAATGAGGCCTAACTATTCCTTTATACACAGGTATAATTAGCTGTTTTTCCTTGTATGTTATATTTCTCCTAATCAACCCAAGAATTTGCTTACTCTTTGAAGCTGTAATATCTGAAACTTTCATATCAGCACTTATTGTTACTCCTAAGTCCTTTTCTTTTACGGTAGTACCTAGAACAGTATCTCCCATTTTACAGTTTACATCCAAGTTTCCGTGTCCTGTGTGTAGGCATTTACATTACCCAGAATTTAATAACATCTGCTATTTTTGAGACCATTTAACTAATTTGTCTAGATCGTTTTGTAAATGTTGCTTATCACCATAATTTTTTACCTTTCTAAACATGTAAGAATTAACTTCACACTTTTAAAAAGTATGTTAATTTTGGTTATACATATTCGACAAGTGTTAATTAAGTTCATTTGAAGAATACAAACACTGAAAGCTTAAATTGCAACAAGAAGTAGTGGACAAGTGGATTAACAATACAGCACTAAATTAAATTGTACATTTTTTTTTAGCTAGTCAACTGCTTTTGGAAGCACATTTAATGCACAATACCTGCCGTGTCAATATCTTAAATAACTGATATTACCTGTTGGGATCTGCACCTTTTGTTCTTGTAATAACCCGCTTGTCACAGCCGTTCCACAGATAAATAAAGATAAAATCTGACCCAAGCCAATGGAAATGGCAACTTTCCTGCAAAGATAAACATATTTTTTGTAAACGCTGCAACACTTTTTGTGTTTTAAATGGAGAAAGGTTAGATGCCCTGATAAGAACAATAAGTTAGTTTCAACACAAAGACTAAACGTAATTACGATTATATTTACTTTGTATCAACATAAAGTTTTCCCCTACAGGCCATTGAAAAGGTAGAAGAAAAATTGGAGATTAACATAGTAAAAGGCCTGATGCATTCATGTAAAACAATAAATTGCCTAGATGCATGGTACACCATTTCTAAACAAATTGTTCTTACACACAACATGTGATGTGCGATCTTGATTTGTTCAGTAGTACTGAGAAACGTCTCTTGCAACGTATCAAGGATTGACAGTCTGGCAGCTGTAGAATGTCTTCATGTAACTCACTACAAGAAGAGTAATTGTCAACTAGCTTACACCCGATATTTTCCGGTAAAGAAGTTACTTTGAAGCCTCTGCATCATCATTCAATTCGCCACTATTTCCATCTAGGTAGAAAAGCAAATCAGATGCAGGGTTGGAGTCATTATAGAATGTGTTCCTTATCCAGTATCATTATCCAGTATCATTATGTCAAAAATAAATGTTTTATTATGATTTCAATTATGTGGCTATATAATTTGACATTATCACAATCCATCATTGCCATTTTCATTATCATTACCATCAATGGCCAGACATGACTGCTTAACACAAGCTCACAAAGTAACAATGTTGCTTGTAAGTTGTCTGCTAGTGTAACACAGTCTCATTATCCAATACTGCTCTGCTGTGGGTTGATGGACAGTTCAGTTCATTAATTATTTGCTCATTGGTGCTTAAGGACAAATACATCAGGTGGTTAGAGCCAATAGTGCACAGCCTCTAAGAAATGTTGTATACTCTGCTGGAGTTTGTTCAACATTACCCAGCATGGGAATTGGCAATAATTGAGTTATTGAGATTACAGATGTTAAAGAGAGTCAGCTTAGTGCTGGTCCACTGCTGAAAGTCTTGAACCCTTATCAATGATGTTATCACCAATGAATTAATGTCTTCAATGGCAAGTATGTGGAGCTTGTCTGTATCAGCTTGTGCAGATAGGACAGTTGGGTGGGGAACTTGCTTCAAAGGACCACTGAATCCATTTAGGCATTCAGCAGTCACCTACTATCAGAGTCTCTGTCTCCTGCTATGTAAACTCCAGGGTGAAACTCATTGAGGGACATGATTCCCAGGGGGCAATCATAAAGCATGGAGAAATGGAATCTGCTATTTTCTCTTAAATGGTGACATAATTAAATAACCTGACAGTATAATGATCATTATTTTTCATCACAGGGGTTCATTACCATTTTCATTACTTGAATTTAAAATCATAATGACATCATTATCATTTCATTATCAATATAATGACTCAAACCCAGATAAGGTGAGCAGCAAACATGTAGGCAAATAACTCTAAATAACAACCTTTGCTGGGCTAACTCTGGTGTTGTAAACTGCTTAAGCATTTTGGCTAGTCCCCAATTCTTTTAGCATAATTTTTAAATGTGCATCAAGAAAACGAAAAACGCTTGTGTATTCTGCATGCTTTTCAATGAAAATGCTAGTGGCCAAAGTTGATCAAATGGCCACTGGTAACACTAGCCTAGCTTTGTGGTTTTTTTTTTAACATCACCCTTAGCAAAAAAATCTATAGAATTCTATCAAAATTATGTTGAAATCTATAGCATTCTACAGAGTGTAGTAGAATTGTACATAGAAAACTATAGAATACTACAGATTCTATAGAAATAGTTTATGTCTACTTAAATTTTCTATAGATTTGTATAGAATGTTATAGAATTCTACAGAGCATAGCAGAATATTGTTTAGAAAAGTAGTTTCTTTTGTTTAGGAAACAATAGAAACTACAAATTCTATATAACTGTCCACAAAAATTCTATAGAGAATGATCAATTATATACAAATTCTAGAATTTTTTGCTAAAGGCACCTATGCCAATCGATAGATCAGAGGCCAATAGTCCAGAGGCATGTGGACCTCAACACCTGGGAGGTGATACTGCAAGACTGACCCCAAAATTAGCATATTAAAAATATATAGATTTTAGCTGCAGCATTTCATCACTTGGAGGAGCTAGATTAACTCTCCAGTGTTGGCAGAACAATTATGCCAGCAGCTTTGAACAAAGATCAATACTCTGACACTGACATGTCTGACAGTGCAGTGAGTATTTTAGCTTTCATTTATGTTTATTAATTTTAACCATATTTACAAAACAAAACATTGAATAGTTTTTATTGAAAATTATGTTATGCTGCCATGATTTGATACAAATGCAATTGTACAGTACATTTCCAGAACAATTATTTGGATGGAGTGTCATATATATATATATATATATATATATATATATATATATATATATATATATATATATATATATATATATATATATATATACACATATATATATATGTCATATATATATATATATATTATATATATATATATATATCCACAAATATGTAAAAAAAAATATGTCATTGGAGGACAGTGTTTATGCTGAACTGACAGTTGCAGTTGTGGGCATCATATCACAACAAAATATGAATTTATTTACGAAAATAATAGTCGAATAGTTGCACTAACCTTGCATATGCGAACCAAAACAAAAGTGCACGAGTCGAAGACGAACTTAGGTAACTCTAGTATATATTTTATTTATAAAAATACAATGTAGAATGTTTTTGCATTGTACGTCATTTCAGTCCACTTCAGGTGGAATGTTTGGTCTAGTTTATACTATAGGACTGATCTACAATGCGATGTGTAAATATAAGTCTACGCTTACGGTGCCGTCGATGACTTCGTGTAGTTTTGTTTACCATGGCATAGGCAGTGCGCACTTAACTCTTTTTTTACGATGCCCATGGCATGGGCATGGCATTGCACTAGCAACTAAAATAGGGCAGCTAACCAATCAATAACAGTCTTACGTACAATTGGTGTAGATTTTTTTTATTCAACCTTAATTTCAACGTACGGAGATAAGGAGACCACTAACAAATTGAGCCTGCAAGCCTCCCACTGACACTCACTGTACTGACATAGTCATACAGACATGTCACATACACATAGTCATAGATAGAATGTGATACTGATAGCGAGAGACCAGATCACGGGACACGGATTGATCTGCACATCTCGACTAGAAACGTCTGGTTTCATTTCGCTGAGCCGAGGGTTCGCAGTAACTGCGCAACATTTGTCGGAATTACCGTTGGAAAACTTGTGAAAACGCCTTTTCAATTTTCGCCCGGATTCCCTGCGAGGACTCCGAGCGACACACGTGTGCCGTAACGTCCCCCATGTTTACTGGCCTTGATCCCTACCCCGAAGTGTCAAATTTACGCGCCGTCTATTGGTCAGTCGCCAAACGAATTAACCATAAATAGTGACGCCACATAGCGGACAATTATGTACAACATTTTATGTGAATCCGACAGATGGCGAAATAACGCGAAACCCGGGATATCGTCCGAGATGATGCGAGTGATGTTGCTTATCGTGGCGTGACGAATCATGCAGAACCTTGTTTATTTACGACAATGATTACCGCATATTTATTATAGCCTGTAGGCAGATAAGTACGATCATCAACAAAATGGTAGAACCGATATTCGACTATCAATTCAGGCTCATACTGATTGGAGATAGCACAGTCGGAAAATCGTCGCTCCTGAAATATTTCACCGATGGAAATTTCTCGGATATGGTTGACCCGACGGTCGGAGTGGACTTTTTTGCTCGCTTGATCGAAGTACAACCAGGAGTGAGGGTCAAATTGCAGCTTTGGGACACCGCTGGACAAGAGCGCTTTAGGTAGATGGTCTAGAAAGGGCAGTTGTCACTGTCAGTCCACCTGTCATTTCCTTATCGACGGCTACGCCTACGGCATGGCATGGGCATGGCTTAGTTATACCACGGCGGGTTGGCTACCTAGTACCTACGCAGTAAGGCAGTAGATTTGGCCTTGGTCCAAGCCAGGTCTAAAACCATGCAGGGTCACCCCTACGATGCACTGATGTCAATATTGACAATAACGGGTGATGAAAACGTTGAATCTGTCGCATATTAAACAACACGTGTTGCTATTATTGATCAGCTGAACTTAGCATGTCAAACATGTAATGTATTACATAAGGATTTTAACCCTGACCTACCCGAAACCCTAGCCTAGTACAGTGAATAACAAGTTTTTTCATTAGCAGAGTTATATTGTACTGTTGTTTGTTTTTGTTAATCTGCAGCGCCATCATATCATGCACTCACACGTGTATCAAGGTGAATACAACGTCACATTATCTAGCCAGGACAGTTCAGGTTTAATTTAATTACATAAATTGTTTATATTGTAGGTCAATCACCAGATCATACTACCGCAACTCTGTTGGTGTGTTGCTGGTCTATGACATCTGTAAACGGAGCAGCTTTGAGCACCTTGAAGACTGGCTGGCAGAGGCCAAGTTCCACATCGAGTCCCGTCGCTCTGTCTACATGGTGGTTGGCCACAAGGCTGATATGGAGGCTGAGCGTGTGGTGAGTGCGAAAGAAGGAAAACAGTTTGCTGATTTCCACAATATGAGGTTCATCGAGACATCAGCAAAAACTGGCCAAAATGTTGAAGAGGCATTTTTGAGAACCACGAAAGACGTCTTCAACATGTTGGGCCAGGGACAGATTGCTGTTGAAGATGGATGGGATGGGGTGAAAAATGGCTACACCCGTCAGCGGGAGACCTTCTCGTTGGCTGAAGAAGAACCCGAAGGCACCAGATGCTGCTGAATTGATGTTGTAATGTATTGTGAAGTGTCACCTCCATAGAATGGATGTGGCATAGATATCAAACTAGCAATGTTGCATAGCTTTTGGTTTATTTTTAGCTTCTGGTCTCATCAATGAAGAAATAATTATTTAATAGCTATCATATAATCATGTTTGTGGTTCATTGTAAGTTGTAATTAAGAAATCAAAATATTGCCAAACATAGTAAATAATTATTGTAACAATCATTGGTTGTATGATAGCATTTTAACTGGAGTCTGGCACACATTTTTTTACAAGAAATGTTGAACCCCATGAATTTCTGCACACATGTATTGATGTTTTCATTAAGGGTAGGAGCAACTCGAAAATTGTTAATTTAACACTTTTTTGGATGACGTAATTTTTCATATGTTGCATAGACCAACAGAATTTTTTTTTTTTAAATTAAGAGATTAGAAATTCTTGAAAAACGTACACTTTATTTTGTACTCCTAATCCATAAATCTCACAAAATGCTCATAAAGTTTACAAAATAAGTTTGGTCTTTCTCAACATGGTATTTTAAGCATGTGTCCCATCTGAGAAAAACTATACATTATTGATACTGTCATGACATTTTCAAGTTCCCTGTTTTCTAGGACACACAGTAGTTGGCTTGGGACATTGTTGGATAATATGGGGGGCTGGTATCCAGTGACAATGAAAAACGTGTCTGCACGAAATATAAAATGATTAATCATATTATGTTTGCCCATAAATCTTTATTGTATACACTAAACATCCTAGCTTTCATATATTGTAAATAATCACAGTGGAATAAAAACATTTATCTGAAAAGTTACTATAGGAACTGTATGCCAATTGATACAGAATTGTTAGTTACCATTACTATTATGCAAATGAGCTTATTATTTTATCATGTTTTCATACAATAAACAAGTGTAAATTTTTTCAAGTTTTGTTCGATATGGCATATGCCTATTTTCAAATAGCTCCTACTTTCTTCAACTTTTACTTGATACACCTATGACTGTGCTATATAATATCAATGTCTTCCTGCAAGTGTGAGATTTAGCCTCCTGTGACAGTTCATTTATGGAATTTTTGCAGTATGATATATTTGGGATGCTAGCTACTTGCATGGTGATGACTATTTAATTGCTGATCAATGTAATTACACCAGGCTTGAATCAAAGTGGCTGCTTGCTACATTTGGTGCTATTATGGACGGTCTTAACATTATCATATATTCTAGTCAGTTTGTTTAAAAAAATACCAGTGTATTGAATAACTTTTACATATGTACATAGCTACTCTGTTAATAACCTATTGTATATGTTTATAATTCTACTTTATTGTGTAATGGGTAAAGATAAATACACAATGGTGTATATGGTGTAGTGAGGTGGCAGGAATGTTAGAGTTTTCCTAGCCTGCGTCAATTTATCATTGGGGCAGTTCAGGTATTGCCACTCTTTTAAACATTACTTTTTTTATTGGATTGTTTTGTGAATTTGGATAAGCATGCTACAAAATTAACATGTCGTTCATGTGCATAAAAGGAAATTAACCACTTACCCAAAAATTCCCTGAAAATGTGTACTGTTCTCAACAAAATTTAAGATGGTGGTCCCAAGACCAATTTCATTATTTAATGCAGGTTAACTATTTTTCTGTTTTTAGTGTGACACCAGTTTATGTGATGGTGGCATTTAAAATTTCAGTTCTCAACAGGTCAGATAGTTGAGCCAAAAATGTCATTTACATTGCATTCTGCACTGACCTGGGCATTGAACATCAAAACATGAACCATGCTAATTAAGTAAAAAAAGGTTAAATCCTGTTGATATAATAATTGATTCATACACTTGATGCTTTATTGATGTATAGCTGTTTTATGTAGGTTGCAATTTACATCGATATTATACTTGCCAATGGCTGGCTATTGAAATGATGTAATTCTAATAATCAAATCCTAAGCCTATAATATGCTTTTGCTATATTGTGCCATCATGTGCTTATTAAAGCTTGCCAGAATTGATCAACATATTTGCCTGAGCAGATACTATTTTTTAAAGTAACCTTTGTTTTACTCCACGATTTATATGCAGTGAATTTGACTCATTGGCATTAGTCTGTATACAGTAGTATATAGCTTGTTGTTTTGTACATGTTGTAGACTTTGATGTTGCTACATGTTACAGTGAATGCAATAATTACTGCCAGCTGACCAGGAGCTGACATTACAATGGTATAATGTGGTTTATGTTTACCTTGTATTATAAAACTTGTTAATTATCCCAAAAGGTTAATCAACTATTTTATCATTTATTTAAAAAACAGTTCGAGTTCATCAAATGTTTTATAATTGGTTTCTAATATAATGCAATTCCTTAATTTTTATTGTATACTGAATTGTATGATTGTAATTTATGATATTTGTAAATTGCATAGCTTTCATTTATACATGTAAATTTTATTAGTTGGTTTTTATAACATTGTGGAAATCAAAAAGTTAAACTTGCTGCAGAGGTCACAGAATATATGAAAGCTCAATTTAATTACTGTCATTACTTTTAATTACCTGAAATTTAACTGAAATATAGCTAACATTTTACATTCAATGTCTAATTCGAGGAAATGTTAGCACACAAAATTACAGTTTATTAACACCAAGAAAATATGTTTCTTTTAAATATTAATATTTTGGGTTCGTTGCTTTTTATTAGAGTAATAATTATTATATGTTAAATATTTTATTGTGGTGAGGTTATCATTTTGTTTTCTTTGCAACAAATAGAGCATTAATACCCATGACTTGAAGGCCACACAAATAACCTAGACTATACATACAGATTTACAATCTACAAAAAAATTATAATTTTATAAAACCTGTCTGGCATATATTTGTGTGTGGTGATGTACTGCTGCGTAATAAATCCTGCTTGTTTCATAATCCATATTGGCCGTTACACAATTTTATCTATACTATGAAAGACTGTATTTTCGTCAATTAAAATAGATCTTAATTTGAACATTTTAAAAAAGATTTTACCCTTGGCACCACTCGGCAGAGGTGTTTGTTCGCTAGGTGGCATCACACAAAATCTATTAAATAATTAATCAACAGGTGGCGCGGCTTTCCTGGATCGTATGTCAGAGTTTCTGGTGTGTGTTATATATGTTATTATGATTGTTTAAGTTTAATGACTGTTGGTATTTTGCCAAAATTCAATACACACGTGTTCAGGTTCGTGTTTGCCCCAACGGATGCGACATTACCATACGCATAGATAAAGGTAATCAATGGACAAAACGTCCTAAGCATATTATCGCCCGGCAGTAAACAAATGTCAAATTATACTGTGGTTTTTGCCTTACGTAATATAATATGCTGTTTTCGCAAAAAAATCTGAAGACTGTTTTGCGCATGGGATCAATATTCGAAACAACTAGCAGTTCAAGTACAAACAAGTTGTTAGAAAAAGTTGGTTTGAGTGAACTACTCACCAATATTGAACGACGGAAATATACGTTTCTCAAAGCGAGAATAGTCAATAGAGCCGGAATTTGCCTTAAAAGAAACTTCTTCGAAAAAGCCTCACTCTCCGGTAATATGCAACGCATTAAATGTATAAAAATCACGGGGCCATGCAATTACTTTTCTGTAATGATTATTACGAACAGTTGTGTTCATTTTTGTCTGATCAAGTGAAATATGGCATATTTATAAAATGCACTGATGTGTCATACACATCAGTGCATTACAGTAAGCAGTGTTCGAAATTAAAGCCTTTTTATCGGCTGCCACTGATTCAAAATGCTTTCCGCCGATTCAGTTAACCAAAATGTGCAAGTTATCAGCCCCATGTCGATTCATCTCGGCGGCCATGACTGGGTCAGACTGTATTAGTGATGCAAATTACAATACATACTAATCTATGCTAATTTGATATAAAATACAGTTGCAACAGGTCGCTGCTAAGCAAGTCCACACATGCAAGGGAAACCTCTGGTACTTGTAACATGGATGCCTATTGGATGATTCATATTTAATGATGTCAATATCTTGGTGAATACAAGGGAAACACCAAATAAAGATGGCGGACAAAGTTGCGTGAGTTAAAAAAAATTTTGAAAGATATTACGCCCATTTTACTTCATACTGGTGATACCAAGGAGGGAGGCAATCCAACTGACAAAATAATGTGCCAAAGCATTCTGATTAATGTGATATTTGGCTGTGAAAGTGAACTTTGGAGGCTTCGATTTGGAGTGAATTGAGAAAGACATATTTTTTGCCATGTGCCAGGCCCATACAGCCTCAGGGCAGTGGCAGTACTTGTGAAACATCGACATGAAATGTTGCTTTCAACAGTTGAAGGTGTTTCGCAAATAAAATTCACATTGAAATGTTTATATTAAATTCATTATTATATTGGTCAGAAATAAACTACAATATTTGGTAAAGTGTATAATTTAGAGTAGTGTCTGTTTTATTTTTATGCACAAAAACGTTGCTTTATTACATATACTTATGATTTATACATTTTGTGGGGCCAGTTCTAACCCACAAGTACCAAACTCAAAATAGAATTGGGCCAGTTAATTTTTTACTAATTTCAGACACTGAGTAAGGCCACTTGTCAATTGATGTTCAACAGGGCTGGGGTGAATTAAAAAATTTATTGGAATTATTCAATTCCTGAATTTGAATTGAAAGACTTTGACCAAGCAGAATTTGAATTGAAAGATTTTGATCAAGCAGAATTTGAATTGGAAGAACATGAATTGAACCTCATTTTCTTGTGTTGGTGCAATCTGGTTTTATTTCCAATGTGGTCCTCAGTCCAACCCTAGAATTGCATATGAACTCAAAGTCTTTGTAGCAGCTAAACATACATTTGTTCACCATTTGAAGATCAGAGGTGAGAACATTTCTCCAAATTTGAACAAAGGGTCTGTGTGGCAATGTTACCATGTGGCAATTTGAAAAAAACCTAAGAAGTTCTGCTCAAATCAAACTATGGTGGGGTGTGATGAGCTTACTTTGAATTCAATACAGGTTGCAACTCCTGCTCTAAGATAAAAACAATTTCTGCCCGGCTTCAACTTGTCTTCCTGCACATATGTGAAACCATGTCCTTTGTGTGTGCTAGGAATGTGTGAAGCCTTAGCCACCCAAATTGGGCATCCCAACAATTAGTAATTGGCTTGCTACTCCTGCATTCTTTCATTGAGCAGGTATTTCTGAAACCATCAGATGATCAGCCTACTGGCTCAGCCATTGTCTGTACATTGTTTACAATTACTAGCAGTTGGAATAATATGCAAACAAACATGATATTTTGTCAGCAATAGATGTAATAGAAAAGTAATAGACTTATCAATTACTTTAGGATCTATTACTTTTGAAATATAATTGGATTGGAATTTAAAGATTTAAGCTGGCATTGGAATTAAAAAAATATTGAAAAAAATTATTGGAATTGATTACATTGAATTGAAAGTAATTTGAATTTGAATTGATTCAACGGAATTGATCCTAACCCTGATTTCGAACTAGATACAAAAATGTGTCTCAAAAAACTGTTTATGCATTATATTTCTTTGAAAAAATTTTTACTTTGTCAATCCTTTATACTCACAATGACTGATACATGATTTTATATCGGACTAATGACGTATCTAATGTGAGATCACAACATGAGGCGAATCTGATGTGAGGCAAAAACTACGCCGGGGACTATATTTGTCGCCAATAAACTTTATGGCGATATTACAACAATAATTGTGCATTGGTCCAATAATTAGGAACCTGCTAATATGCGTTAAGTAATGGAGAGTGAAATCAATACAATACATTTTTTATTATTTTAAAATAAATTAAACAGCCTGATTGCTTTGCCTTAGACTTTGTCTTTGACAAATCAGTTTTTAATTTTATTGATAAGGTTTGTATGGTGTTCTGATACTAATAATAATATTACTGCCTAATTTAAGGAATGCTAATTTGCACTAAAAATTAGCGGCATAACAATACATTAAGCTGTTGATGCATCACAATAATCGATGTGACAATGGGATACTATAGATAGTAAATTGAACTATCAATAGTAACAATATTTGGAAAAATAAATCAGCAGGTTTACCTTTTATGTCACTGTAATGCATGCATCAATTGCATGACGCCTCCACCCCCGAGCAATGTGTGTTATTGTCTATGTATGGACAAAACCCCCACTAGGACAAAACCCACCTCACCTTAGCAGAAAAGGCAGACACACCCCCCATTTTTTACACATTCATGTTGATACTTTTTGTGGATATTATGTGTAATGAAATTAAACGAAACTTGCATGTTACATGTACATTTGTTTGATACCTCAGTTAGCACAATGTAAATTCAATTGGATGATCAAAGGATCAAGTAATTTTCAATTATCCGTGAGCAGTTTCTTGAAACAATGATCAATTGGATGATGTTCCTGTGATCAAGACACAGTGGGTTTGTGTTGTTCATGTAATCAATACAGACACAGTGGGTTGGTGTTGTTCATGTAATCAATGCAGACACAGTGGGTTGGTGTTGTTCATGTAATCAATGCAGACACAGTGGGTTGGTGTTGTTCATGTAATCAATGCAGACAAAGAAGCCATGAGCAGTTCAGAGTTAACTGGAATACATATCAAAGGTTAAAAATCTTATATATGGCATTACGTGAATACACATCAATACTTGTTTCACTACTGCAATATGGAAGTCATCAAGAATAACAAGGGTGGATCTAAACTACTGTATCAAGACTATATGTACACCAGGAAGGCTGTCAACAAACCTACAATGTGATGGGGATGTTCACAGAGGTCATCAAAGTCCTGCAAGGGAACAGTCACCACTGACTTATAGGTAACTAATTGCTCAAAAGCAAATAATAATTTTATGTAGCGATGAGTAATAAGTATATATCTTATTTAAGTTTCCGAAATCACTACACATTGGTTGATTGTATTGGGTACAAATTCATGTATAAATAAGACATAATTATGCAAAATGTATCATACATATATCATTTGTTCAGTCTGTCTGCACAACTCCCCATAGCCATGATGCCGACAATGCCACAGCCACCAAATCCTGTGCCACACTGAAGGAGACAACAAGGACTACACGGGACACTCTGGGTCAACTACTTAGTGACCGCAGTACTGAAGTTGATGTCCATGCCACACTGAAGGAGACTACCAGGACTACACAGGACACTCTGGGTCAACTACTTAGTGACCGCAGTACTGAAGTTGATGTCCATGCCACACTGAAGGAGACTACCAGGACTACACGGGACACTCCGGGTCAACTACTTAGTGACCACAGTACTGAGGTTGATGTCCATGCCACACTGAAGGACACTACCAGGACTACACGGGACACTCCGGGTCAACTACTTAGTGACCACAATACTGAAGTTGATGTCCATGCCACACTGAAGGAGACTACCAGGACTACACGGGACACTCTGGGTCAACTACTTAGTGAACGCAGTACTGAAGTTGATGTCCATGCCACACTGAAGGAGACTACCAGGACTACACGGGACACTCCGGGTCAACTACTTAGTGACCACAGTACTGAAGTTGATGTCCATGCCACACTGAAGGAGACTACCAGGACTACACGGGACACTCCGGGTCAACTACTTAGTGACCACAGTACTGAGGTTGCCGTTGATGTCCGGGAAGGGCTGGACTATCTCCGAGAGAACACTCCAGATTCCCTTGAGCCACTCGTCAATTACTTCTGTTTGACCTAAGTCAATGGTACATTCCGTCATATACAGAGACCACCTGGACTGGATGGCATTGTCCCACCTATTCGCATGCGCCAGATTCCTCTGATGTTCCCAGAGTTGTGGAACTGCCATTACACTACACTCTAGGGCAAGTCCAGAACCAACAACCTCTGCGAGTCTTGGAACCATGGTTTCCAATCGTTGGTTGGTTGCTCACATCCCACCATCTGGAAGCTGATGGTGAACTTTCGTAAAGACCAGCTCAACCTAGAGACAGCCACACTTGTGGATTCACGGGGACAGTGCCCCATGAAGTGTGTACACCTCTCCACCAAGAAACTCCAGCAGACACTCCTGACACTGTGTACAGATCTTCTTGATGGGCACAAGACAGTAGCTGAAACCCTGAAGGCTGTTGGCTTCTGTATTCAGTGGAGGTGACTTTGTTGAATGAAGTGATGTTGTTGAATGATGCATATGCAATGGTTTCAAGAATAATAAATAATAAACAAATTATACATACACCTGTGTTCCGGAGTTATTTATTTCCAATAAAAAATTATTTGGAAAATGGGGGCTTTGTCCAGGAAATTTTTTTCCTAGTGGGTTTTGTCCATGGAGGTTTTGTCCTACACCCGTCTTTGTCCATATGTGCATCAAACATACAAGTTCCTTGAATTACCCCTGTATCAAAATAATGACGTACCATTGCATGTTTTTTTACGTGCCCCCATGGAGATTTTTTATGGACCATTTGCATGCTTCTGACGCATCCTGGTGACATTTTTACAGACCATTGTCGACCAATGACTGACATTTTAAAGATGCATTATTGATTACATCGTAGGATACTTTGCTGGCTTTGGCGGACATGTTGGTTGTTTCCTGAATGTATGTTGCAAATAATGGTTAAAATTAATGTTAAATATTATAATAGCAAAATAGATAATTACAATATAATTTATCTATGTATTTCAGTATTCTAATGGGTGTTTTATTATGGACTTCCTGGCTTATGCTTAATTAAACAAACAAAAGGACTATGGCCTTGTAACTAACTGTTGCAACTGTTTGTTTAAAGTGTATAGTAACTAGGGATTCAATGCCATCATTGCCCATCAATGTACAAAAAATAAATTTTTAATTAAAAAGAATATCTGTGCAGCTCACCTAGTTCTTAAATTTTATTTCATAATTAACCCTACGTCTGCATGGGTGGATCCAGATCTCTGCATGCTATATAATTAATACACTTTTTGGTTGGTCCCACAATGCATCTGTAATTGAAGACTTGGTGGCATAATAGTAATTTATTTCAACATTTTAGAAGTGTAATTGTGATCAGAATTGAACTTACAAATGAAAAGTAACTGTAGTTGATTTGATTGGCAAGTGAATCCTATGTCAGCCTATGACGAAACTAATTGGAATCATGACATTGATCAACAGAACACATGTGGGATAATAAAACTTCTTATTTAAAATTTCTACATGTTGGCTATCAGTATTGTAAATACTGGGATTATAAATGATGCAAAATATTTTATAAAAGACTAAGCTTTATATAGTCGCAAGTCACAACAAAAATGCCAATCAGATGCCAATGTTACCAATTTGCGAATTGAATAAAAATTAATTGAATTGATCCTTTTTGTCAGTATGCACATGAATATGTCTGTCATTATTATTTTATACATGACGCACATTGCCCAGGGTATAGGGGTGCATCATGCAATTGACGGGCGCATAATACTGTTCGTAAACATTCTTACCACTGTTGGTAAACTTATTTATTTATCATCCTAACATCAGATCACAATTTTGAATCAACTGCCTTCATGGCCACACGATGGCGCCACCCATAAATTATGGTTTGAGACTGCTTTCCTGGCAAATCGCTATTCGATTGCTGACCAATAAAAATTACAAAGTCGTATTTCATCGTGGTACATAAAATGATTCCAGTGTGATATAGAAAAGTGACCCCATAGAAAAGTGCCCCCGGGTCACTTTTCTATATAGAATTGTGACCCCGTGGTCACTTTTGTATAGCAATATGCCCATTGAATTGTGGCCCCCCGTTATAGAAATGTGACCCCATCCTAAAAAAATTATTAGCACAATAAGTGGTTAGGAGTTTGGGGACACATTTAGGTTGATTAATAGCATATATCTAACTACATATTAATAAATGGGGATAATTAGATAATAATTGTTATGAAGTTGTTCACAGTTCACACATACACACCACAGTCCCAATGTAATATAATCATTTGGTATTTATTAATTTAGTTAAATATAATAAATTCCTGCATAAACCTGTATTACATTGGTATATTTAGTACAATACATTTTAATTAATTCTGATTAACAGTGTCATTACTTTGTTTATATTTGAGCCATTCTCGTGAAGACATAAAACCTATTTTAGCATGCTACATACAAACCCAAAATATAAATAGAATGTATGACAAACTTAAATACATACCTATGTTATACTTAAATTGCAGCCTGACCAATAAATAATTCTATGGGGGGGTCACTTTTCTATAGCAATGTGCCCATTGTATTGTGACCCCCACTATTGAATTGTGACCCCATCCTAAAAATTATGTTATCATTTAATAAGAATGTATATCAAACTTGCATACATACATACCTACGTTATTTTTAAATTGCCAACTGAACAGGGGTCGCTTTTCTATGGGAGTCACTTTACTATCTCACACCGGCCAGGGGAGGCAAGGCAATGTGGTTGGTATTTTCAGTTCTATCTATGTAAATAATAGTTAGCATGTCTTGCCAATTATAAGGTTGTATGACTTTGGATCGATAACACTGTCATCTGATGGATCAGTTGACGCTTGACAGCACTGTCTGGTATCAAATGGTGCAACGGGCCAATCAGATGCTACTACAAAGGGTCTAATAAGTTTTATCTAACCCAGTTGACCCCATTGCTTGTCACGTGAAGCCATCAGCAACCTTGTTAGATGACACCATCAACAGGCTTGCTAGATGACACCATCAGCATGCCTTTCAGATTACCTAATCAGCTGGCTTGCCAGATGACACCACCAACAGGCCTCTCAGATGACATCATCAACATGTCTATCAGATGACCCAATCAACTGGCTTGCCAGATGACCCAATCAACTGGCTTGCCAGATGACACCACCAACAGGCCTCTCAGATGACATCATCAACATGCCTTTCAGATGACACAACCTGCATATAACTGGCATGTCAGATGACACCACCAACAGTCTTGTCAGTTGACACCATCAACAGGCCTATCAGATGACACAGTTAACAGGCCTATCAACAGGCCTATCAAATGACACCATCAAAGGGCCTGTCAGATGACATCATCAGCAGGATGACATCATCAAATCAACTGGCCTTTCAGAACAAATGATCAACAGGCATGTCAACAGACACAATCAACATACTTGTTAGATAACTCCATCAACAGGCTTGCAAAACGACGCTACCAACATGCCTATCATATGACACCATCAGCATGCCTATCATATGACACAGTCAACAATCTTGTCAGATGACACAATCAACAGGCTTATCAGATCAGATTACACCATCAACAGGCATATCAGATGACACCATCAACAGGCCTATCAGATGACATCATCAACAGGCCTATCAGATGACACCATTAACAGTCTTGTCAGATGACACCATCAACATGCCTATCAAAAGACACTATCAACAGGCCTTTCAGATTACGCCATCAACATATCTATCAGATGACACCATCAGCATATCTATCAGATGACACCATCAACATATCTATCAGTTTACACCTTTAACATACCTATCAGATGACACCATCAACGTATATATTAGATGACAACATCAACAGACTTGTTAGATGACAACATCAACAGACTTGTTAGATGACAACATCAATATATATATATTAGATGACACCATCAACATATATATTATATGACACCATCAACATATATATTATATGACACCACCAACAGATTTGTTAGATGACTCCATCATCAGGCTTGCCAAATGACAACATCAACAGGCTTGCCAAATGACAACATCAACAGGCTTGCCAAATGACAACATCAACAGTCTTGTCAGATGACACCATCGACAGGTCTATCAGGTGACACCATCAACAGACTTGTCAGGTGACACCATCAATAGGCTTATCAGATGATACCATGAACAGATCTATCAGATGACACTATCGACAAGCCTTTCAGATGACACCATCAACATATCTATCAGATGATACCATCAACATATATATCAGATGACACCATCAATATATATATATATATATCTAATGACACCATCAACATATATATCAGATGACACCATCAATATGTATATATATCCGATGACACCATCAACAAACCTGTCATATGACACCATCAACAAACCTGTCATATGACACCACCAACATTTCTACCAGATGAAACCATCGACAGACTTGTCAGAAGACATCAACAGCCCTGTCAGGTGCAGGAGATGTGACTGTTGTAGTTGTACGTGCATGTCATATTCATGTTTAAAATCATAAACATTTATAATTGTTATTTGCCAGAGTAAGCACATTTTGCTTATTAATATCAGAGCAGTTTGTCACCAAATTTGACAAGGTTCATCAAACCCATTAACAGAAGTGAATGTATCTGGTGAGTTTCTTTGGTCTTTTTAGACCAGTGAATTGTGCAAGCAATTACGCAGAGACCACTGTTTGATGTGACATGCCACATTCAAGTTTTGTTTCACAGTATTGGATCCATGTAATCAATGACTTCACCAGGACGCATCCTTGTATTGATCTGTCACCGCATCCTGTCAGTTCTGTAGCTCAGGCCTGGCACTGTTTCTAATGACTCAGTGACGTGTGTGTCAGTCGCATTGTATGCCCTCTGTACTAGATATTACTCAGTCACTTGTCAACTACTTTGTTCACCTGATCAGCTCTAGTTAATGAGTGCACATATGGATGACCACGGTCCACCTGTGTGCATAGTACTGCATACATGTCTTGCCCACCCATGTGTGTTCAAGCAGAGAAAATTATCATTTCATTGACCGCTGCAATGCCAATCTAATTGACGAGTTTTGCCGTCACGTGTGTATTGATTTTATGAACCTGTCCTTGACTGAGAGAGAGCTGTACCCTGTGTGACAGTATCACTGTATGGTGTGTTGTCTCAGGTGTGTCAGGTGGTGACCTGATGTAGTACTAGCATGGACATTGGCTATCATGTAGGGTAGTGGCTGAAGGCTGCATTTTTCCTTGTTTCTCTCTGTTGGCATCACCAAGGCATCAAGCTGGGCTGTGCTTCAGGTAAGACGCTGGAGCCCACAGCGAGGAACGGCAAGCAAGGGGATGCTGTTATGGAGCTGGGCAAGAACTTCCAGACACAGACGCGGTCCCTCTTGCCGCCCCCATCAAACATTGTCCGCAACAAGGTGGCCCTCACTCCCGGTCACTCACTCATGGACTGGATCCGACTGGGGAAGAGCGGCAAGGATTTAACGGGAGTGGGAGGCCAGAAACTCACGGTAACTGAGGAGGAATTGGCCAAACACAACACCCTGGAGGACTGCTGGATGGCCATTGGAGGTAAGGACATTGATGACAACTTACAGCTACATCTCTTACATAGGGTTGGCAGTGTAAGCATAGCATGGGAAGGATCTGGTTTATGTGGATGTAATGTGGTCCACAATCTTTGTTTTATAGGTATGGCCCATAGTTATGTCATGAGGCCAGCTTAGCCCTCCTTATGACTTCAGTATAGCACTAGAGGAGATGTTTCAACATGCAGCCCTGCAGTATTCATGACAATTGTTCAGCTGTCAGGCAGAATAAAATGTAATGTTATTTTTATTATTAGTTAGTATTGGATGTCCTTAAGGGGTCATAATTATAGAGTGTGACCCACAAAGTATTGGATGTCCTTAAGGGGTCATATAGAGTGTGACCCACAAAGTATTGGATGTCCTTAAGGGGTCATATAGAGTGTGACCCACAAAGTATTGGATGTCCTTAAGGGGTCATATAGAGTGTGACCCACAAAGTATTGGATGTCCTTAAGGGGTCATATAGAGTGTGACCCACAAAGATTTGAAATTTGTACCGGCCTTCAGCACTGAAAAGTATAGTTACTACACTTCACGTGTGTGTATGTATTATTTTGGATAAATTTGGCACACTTTATATTTTTAACCATGATGCATAGACCTTGTATGATTGATCTAAAAACTAAACATTCAGTACTAGCACATAAAACACATTTTATTCTGCCTGATTTATCTAAACGTTTGAATAGATAAAAAGATATGCAAACCCTTCCAAGTGGATCTTAAATAATAATACAATGTTGCTCCTCCACTGCATATGATTATTACCTCTGTACAATGTTGCCCCTCCATTGTATATGACTATTACCTCTATAATAATGATACAATGTTGCCCCTCCATTGTATATGACTATTACCTCTATAATAATGATACAATGTTGCCCCTCCACTGCATATGATTATTACCTCTTTAATAATAATACAGTGTTTCCCTCCACTGCATATGATTATTACCTCTATAATAATGATACAATGTTGCCCCTCCACTGCATATGATTATTACCTCTATAATAATAATACAGTGTTTCCCTCCACTGCATATGACTATTACCTCTATAATAATAATACAATGTTACCCTCCACTGCGTATAATTATTACCTCTATAATAACAATAATACAATGTTACCCTCCACTGCATATAATTATTACCTCTATAATAATAATAATACAATGTTGACCCTCCACTGCATATGATTATTACCTCTATAATAATAATAATACAATGTTTCCCTCCACTGCATATGACTATTACCTCTATAATAATAATAATAATAATAATACAGTGTTACCCTCCACTGCATATGATTATTACCTCTATAATAATAATAATACAATGTTTCCCTCCGCTGCATATGACTATTACCTCTATAATAATAATACAATGTTACCCTCCACTGCATACGATTATTACCTCTATAATAATAATACAGTGTTTCCCTCCACTGCATACGATTATTACCTCTATAATAATAATACAATGTTACCCTCCACTGCATATGATTATTACCTCTATAATAATAATAATAATACAGTGTTACCCTCCACTGCATATGATTATTACCTCTATAATAATAATAATAATACAATGTTACCCTCCACTGCATATGACTATTACCTCTATAATAATAATACAATGTTACCCTCCACTGCATATGACTATTACCTCTATAATAATAATACAATGTTGCCCCTCCACTGCATATGATTATTACCTCTATAATAATAATACAGTGTTTCCCTCCACTGCATACGATTATTACCTATATAATAATAATAATACAATGTTGCCCCTCCACTGCATATGATTATTACCTCTATAATAATAATACAATGTTACCCTCCACTGCATATGATTATTACCTCTATAATAATAATACAATGTTACCCTCCATTGCATATGATTATTACCTCTATGATAATAATACAATGTTGCCCCTCCACTGCATATGATTATTACCTCTATAATAATAATACAGTGTTTCCCTCCACTGCATATGATTATTACCTCTATAATAATAATAATACAATGTTGCCCCTCCACTGCATATGATTATTACCTCTATAATAATAATACAATGTTACCCTCCACTGCATATGATTATTACCTCTATAATAATAATACAATGTTACCCTCCATTGCATATGATTATTACCTCTATGATAATAATACAATGTTGCCCCTCCACTGCATATGATTATTACCTCTATAATAATAATACAATGTTACCCTCCACTGCATATGATTATTACCTCTATAATAATAATACAATGTTTCCCTCCACTGCATAAGATTATTACCTCTATAATAATAATAATACAATGTTACCCTCCACTGCATATGATTATTACCTCTATAATAATAATACAATGTTACCCTCCACTGCGTATGATTATTACCTCTATAATAATAATACAGTGTTTCCCTCCACTGCATCCGATTATTACCTCTATAATAATAATAATACAATGTTACCCTCCACTGCATATGATTATTACCTCTATAATAATAATAATAATAATAATAATAATAATACAGTGTTACCCTCCACTGCATATGATTATTACCTCTATAATAATAATAATACAATGTTTCCCTCCGCTGCATATGACTATTACCTCTATAATAATAATACAATGTTACCCTCCACTGCATATGACTATTACCTCTATAATAATAATACAATGTTACCCTCCACTGCATACGATTATTACCTCTATAATAATAATACAGTGTTTCCCTCCACTGCATACGATTATTACCTCTATAATAATAATACAATGTTACCCTCCACTGCATATGATTATTACCTCTATAATAATAATAATAATAATACAGTGTTACCCTCCACTGCATATGATTATTACCTCTATAATAATAATAATAATACAATGTTACCCTCCACTGCATATGACTATTACCTCTATAATAATAATACAATGTTACCCTCCACTGCATATGACTATTACCTCTATAATAATAATACAATGTTGCCCCTACACTGCATATGATTATTACCTCTATAATAATAATACAGTGTTTCCCTCCACTGCATACGATTATTACCTATATAATAATAATAATACAATGTTGCCCCTCCACTGCATATGATTATTACCTCTATAATAATAATACAATGTTACCCTCCACTGCATATGATTATTACCTCTATAATAATAATACAATGTTACCCTCCATTGCATATGATTATTACCTCTATGATAATAATACAATGTTGCCCCTCCACTGCATATGATTATTACCTCTATAATAATAATAATACAATGTTACCCTCCACTGCATATGATTATTACCTCTATAATAATAATACAATGTTACCCTCCATTGCATATGATTATTACCTCTATGATAATAATACAATGTTGCCCCTCCACTGCATATGATTATTACCTCTATAATAATAATAATACAATGTTACCCTCCATTGCATATGATTATTACCTCTATGATAATAATACAATGTTGCCCCTCCACTGCATATGATTATTACCTGTATAATAATAATAATACAGTGTTTCCCTCCACTGCATACGATTATTACCTATATAATAATAATAATACAGTGTTTCCCTCCACTGCATATGATTATTACCTCTATAATAATAATACAATGTTACCCTCCACTGCATATGATTATTACCTCTATAATAATAATACAATGTTACCCTCCATTGCATATGATTATTACCTCTATGATAATAATACAATGTTGCCCCTCCACTGCATATGATTATTACCTCTATAATAATAATAATACAATGTTACCCTCCACTGCATATGATTATTACCTCTATAATAATAATACAATGTTTCCCTCCACTGCATACGATTATTACCTCTATAATAATAATAATACAATGTTACCCTCCACTGCATATGATTATTACCTCTATAATAATAATACAATGTTACCCTCCACTGCGTATGATTATTACCTCTATAATAATAATACAGTGTTTCCCTCCACTGCATGCGATTATTACCTCTATAATAATAATAATACAATGTTACCCTCCACTGCATATGATTATTACCTCTATAATAATAATACAATGTTACCCTCCACTGCGTATGATTATAACCTCTATAATAATAATACAGTGTTTCCCTCCACTGCATACGATTATTACCTCTATAATAATAATAATACAATGTTACCCTCCACTGCATATGATTATTACCTCTATAATAATAATACAATGTTGCCCCTCCACTGCATATGATTATTACCTCTATAATAATAATACAGTATTGCCCTCCACTGCATATAATCCAGCAGCTGAGGGGGGTAACACCTTTTTGCCTGATATAGTTTTTTCTTTGTTGATTATTCATCTCTAGCATGTATAAAATGACATCCAGGGGGTGTGGAGTTCTCACCCTTGAGCATTTAAAAAAAAAATGGCAGCGAAAATCAACTTTTTATTATATCTTCGCAACGAGACAAGATACAGACGTGATTGAATAGTTATTTTACATGTTTCCAGACATGAAGAATTCAATTCCACCATAATTGATATTGAAAAATGTAAAGAAAACAAGATGGAGACCATAAGTATGCTACAAATTGTTGCCGACTATGCGAAAAAGACTATATTTCATGTTCCGATTTCTACAGGAACCGGGCCTCTGCCAGTCATGACTAGTTTATGCTTTTGAAAGTCAGCTTTGTGTGAAACCAAATCCTCGACGATAAGAGCAATCAATTGATGTTTGTGGTGACAGTTAGGATGACTTTTTGTGGTGGCAGATGAGCTGTGCAACGTAATGTGTAGACCTTGCTTGATCCTTTGTTGTTTTCTTTACATTTTTTTCATATCAATAATAGTGGAATCGAATTCCTCATGTCTGGAAACATATAAAATAACATTTCAATCATGTCTGTGTCTTGTCTGGTTGCGAATATATGATAAAAAGTTGATTTTGGCAGCCATTTTTGATTTTTTTTTCTTTTCAAAATGCTCAAAGGTGAGAACTCCACACCCCCTGGATGTCATTTTTATATACATGCTAGAGATGAGTAATCAACAAAGAAAAAACTATATCAGGCAAAAAGGGGTTATGTAAAAAATGCCCTTTGGCTGCTGGACTAATATGATTATTACCTCTATAATAGCAATAGGCCTACATAGTTCTGTTATAGCACAGACTTCTCTACTGCACAGATCAACGCACTATACAATAGAAATATTACATAACTAAAAATACACACAATGTTTATAATCCAATATATATATATATATATGTATATATATATATATAGTCCTAGAAATCCTGTAGCCTCTGGTGTTAGATAATGCTGAATAGACGATAGCCTGCATAGATGGTAGTTCCAACTGGCACAGACAACAGTAACCTGGTCAATCATAGATAACTGTTGGTCCATAATTACACCCAGATTTTGTACATGCCAGGCAGGAATGATGTTGTTACACCCAACACTGGCTGGGCAGGAGACAACATTGCCAAATTTATTGTTGTGTTTGGAGATGAAGCATATTACTTCACTCTTATCACCATATAACTTTAGCTGATGCAACATCATTCACTTTGTAATAAGGATCTTTTTGTAATAAGGATCCTTTCCAGTCTTACAGCATCAAAGCATGGCCTATTACATGTTATTGATGAGTATTGCATGATAGCCCCTATCAGCACACATGATAGCCCCTATCAGCACACATGATAGCCCCTATCAGCACACATGCAGTGCTCTGCCTAATGATGTTTGCACCTGACGGTTTATTAGCCCAGCAGCTAGCTGACACACAAGTACTCAGAGTTGCTAAGCTTGCAGGTGCCAATTACTGACAAATTACATAAGTACCTCTACTGGTTAATTAATCTGATAGAATGTGGCAAGATTTACAGGTTACTTTCTCTGCTCAATGCTGTGTCATCAGCCATAAAAGCAGGATGCAAAAAACATAGACATTTATTGTTGTTAGGTCAAAGTGAAAGTGAAAGTTGGCAATGAAAGAGTTCCACAGGGACTGTTTAAAAAAACTGTAGTTGTTGAGATATATGATACCATGCCTAGACCTTATGAGTCAGCTGTATAACTGTGTTGTAACCTTTAGGTCTTAATCGATCCTGCATGATAAAATCACAAAAGACAAAATAGACAGCTTTTTTCTTGTTTTGTCAGTTGTTGTTTTTGCCTCAAAGTTAACATTCCGAGCTAGGAGGAATGCACACACATAGTAACTAAACTGCACTATTAAATTTGCCAGCCCTGACATGATAGTAGTTTACAGCTACCCATACATTAGAAATATAAAATGTGCCTGCATATACAAAAGTCTAACTACCCTGGTATGTAAGATTTATAAACGAATAACTGTTACAGCCATTTTCATACTTGAAATCATTGAGTACATTTGTACAAATGTCTAATAATTGTTAAATAAATGTTGTATTGTTTGTGGGATTTTGTCCATATTACAGTATAGCTGACCAAGTTTTGACTCCTACTCCTAGTTTAGTTTATAAAAACAGTTAAATTTTTTCAGTACAGATGTGCATGTCACTGCTTACAGGTAGGGTTTACAACATAACACCTTATATGGACTTTCACCCTGGAGGTGTACCAGAGCTAATGAGAGCAGCAGGAAAAGATGGCACAAAACTGTTTGATGAGGTAAGCCTTTGTCAATCTCTTACCCTGAGATACAGTCAGGTTTGTTAGAAACTTTGATGTGCAACAGATTATTTACAAACTGTTTATATCAAGACCATCCTGTCTAACATTTACCTGAAGGTGCAGTGGGAACTTAGAAATAAAACAATTTATAGGAATAGTCAAAAGTGGTCTTAATTTTTAACTGTCTACATTGCAATTCAGTATTAATATCAACAATTTAGGACTGGGGAATGGTGGACATATTTCTGAGATGGTTTTAATACTAGGGTGGTTATTAAATGGGGTTCCATTGCTTGTCTATATGCCCCTTAGTAAAGTGCTTCTTGCATGGTTGACAATCACTAGTTGAAAATAATATGCCAGATATGTGTGTGGCAATCAGCAAGCAAACAAGTTTGGCAGAATGTGTTCAGTATTTTATAAATTAATATTTTACCATTTGATAAAGCTTCTTTAGAATTGTCCTAAGAATAGAATTCATATTAATAATGAAGTCAAGTTTTAGTATTATAAAGTTTCTCGCAATTACTGACTGTTTTGACATCATCATATGTGAAATGCCTGACTGACTAAGGGGTGATCTCATGAGTACTCAAAATCCAAATACATAAAGTGTTTAATATCGGTTCAAATCATTGCATACCCTGCCAAACATGATAATGTGCATATTGCCAATCATTTCATACTGAAGCATGGTCAGTCATGCATGCAACACTGAACTGAATACATAGGAAGGAGGCAGGCCTCAGACAATTGGCACTATCTGTGATGAATTCGCTGGTGTGCAAAACTGCTATATTGGTTCGCTCATGACAATTCATGTATATGTTACAAGCAAACTGTGTAATCAGTTATTTTGCGTAATGCTTTAAGTTTGAAATGTTTAGGCATTACACGTAACGACTGTCTCACTCAATCATTTCGTGAAATGCCTAAAAATGTCAGTCATGTGATACACAGGACTGGTCTATGGGTCTTCACTTCGTGCACAACATGAAGAACTCCACTTATCACTCTGGCATTAACCGCTCGTCCTATGTCACAATGTCGGGTACAGAGTCCAAAGTTGGACTGACATCTTCCAGCCTCCCTTCCGAGATCCTTGAGATGTTTCAGAAAGAGGATCTTCTGGCTATCCTCAACAGCCCTATAAAAGCTACACTAGAACCTGAAGCACCCATTACACAATCAACGCCTGATGGTCCCACCTTGCAGACAGCAACTACAGAAACAGAGAGTGCGACTCTCATCCCTGACATCCACAATCCAGCTTGTCACCCCTGACATCCACAATCCAGCTTGTCACCCCTGACATCCACCACCCAGCTTGTCACCCCTGACATCCACCACCCAGCTTGTCACCCCTGACATCCACCACCCAGCTTGTCACCCCTGACATCCACCACCCAGCTTGTCACCCCTGACATCCACCACCCAGCTTGTCACCCCTGACATACACCACCCAGCTTGTCACCATTGAGATCCACCATCAACCACTGCTCCTACAGCTATCCCTGCACCCCCATGTCTTGTTGCAAGACCAGGCTTCAGCAAGACCACAGCCAACATCCACCATTTAGTCCACCATCACTTGCAGCCATTGAATCGCGTCAAAGTAACATTGCCAAACAATGTAAAAGAGCAAGAAAAGCACGTGTCACAGGCAGAGCACATGGTGAAACGCAGTCGAGTGGAATTCAAAGCAGGTGAAGTAGTTGATAATGCAGCAGACACCTAAGACACAATCCTTTGATAACTTTTCATCTGGATTCATGTAAAAGTTGTTGACCACAACTGTTCAGAGGATGTGGGATTACAATGTGTTCCAGGTACACAAATGGGTCAATGCAGAGTCAATGCTGAAGAAATGCATTGTGGGAGATATGCAGGTGAAAAAGAAAGTGCTTGGTAAGTGACCAAGTTGTCTCTGGTGAGGTGGGTGGATGTGTCAACTCATGTCCTCATGAGGCGGGTGGATGTATCAACTCTTGTCCTTATGAGGTAGGTGGATGTGTCAACTCTTGTCTTCGTGAGGTGGGTGGATGTGTCAACTCTTGTCCTCATGGGGTGGGTGGGTGTGTTATTAAATGCCCTATTTATGTAATGAAGAATGTGGGGGTTATTACTTCAATAATCATTATGTTGGCCCCATATGTCTTGGCATGTGATTTTGATCTAAGTTGCCATCATTTTTTTTTAAAACCTTTCAGTATATATTGTTTACCTGACTATTTCAGGGTCCCTGGGTTCAGTGAACTCTCGTGGGTCATCACCGCTATCTCTGGATGTCAATGGTATGTGCCACATTGTTGTTATTTATTACCTACTGGTTTAGTGTTTAGGGGCCATTCACAATTGTTTACATTTACCTATTTGTACAAAGTGTACTAAGGGGCCGAGATGCGATGGAAAAGCTTTGGTGAAACATCGACCGAAGAAGGACACAAGGTCTACTTCAGTGGCAAGAAGGACAAACACGAACAAGGCCTTGGGTTTCTTGTTCACAAAGACATCGTGAACACTGTCATGGGTTGTCGCCCTATCTCCAGCAGGCTCACCACCATCCGCCTGAAGGCAACTCCCTTCAACATGACAGTCATACAAGTTTATGCCCCAACGTCTGATTATGACGACAGTGAGGTGGAAGATTTCTATGGCCAGCTGCAAGAAGTCATAGAGGAAACGCCAAAGAAAGACAATCTTATTGTACTAGGAGACTGGAATGCAAAAGTGGGAAAGGATGCGCAGAACAACTGGCAAGACACTTGCGGACCTTTCTGCAACACGGAAACAAATGAGAGAGGTCACAGGCTCCTCGAATTTGCAATGTACAATGAGCTGATGCTGGCTAACACATTTGGCCCACACAAAACATCTAGAAGATGGACCTGGCACAGCCCAGATGGAAAACATCACAATCAGATCGACTACATCTTGGTGAAACGGCGCTTTCACACAGGAGTGAACATTGCCAGGACACGAAGCTTTCCAGGAGCAGATATCGGAAGTGATCACGACTTGCTGATGACATCCTTCCACATTCGCCTGAAGAGGATCAGCAAACCAAAGCCAACAAGAATAAAATTTGACATCGAGAAACTTAAGGATCCTGATGTAGCAGAAGCATTCAAAGCAATGATAGGTGGGAAATTTGCACCACTTATCATACTGGATGACAAATATACCGACGTGAACTTGCTGACCAACACCTTCAACAAAATAGTGACCGACACAGCCCACGAGATCCTTGGAAAACACCGTCGGACAAAGAAACCATGGGTCACAACAGACATCCTAGATCTTTGTGACAAAAGAAGGGAATTGAAAAGGAGAAAATGTGATCCTGAAGGTGCAGCAAAATACAGAGAAGTCAACAAGAAGATTAAACAAGATATGAGAAGAGCAAAAGATAACTGGATAGCAGAACAATGCTGTGAAATTGAAGACAGCTTGAGCAAGAACAACAGCAAGAAGGCTTATCAAATAGTGAAAGACCTGACATCAGTGAAGAAAGGGATAAATACCACTATCCAAGACAAATCAGGGAAATGCCTGACAGAAGAACAGCAGATCCTCAATCGATGGACAGAATACTGCTCAGAATTGTACAGCCACAACACCAACGGAGACCCAGTAGTACTAAATTGTACACAGACTACTGAAGAGGATGACTACCCCATTCTTCGTGAGGAAGTGGAGGCAGCAGTAAAGTCTCTGAAAAAAGGAAAGTCAGCTGGAATTGATAACATACCAGCAGAACTGGTTCAAGCTGGGGGAGAAGCCTTGATTACCACACTTACAACAATCTGCAACAAGATCTGGCAGACAGGAGAATGGCCCACCCCATGGACTCAGTCACTGATCATAACACTTCCCAAGAAAGGCAACCTACAGATATGCCAAAATTACAGAACAATCAGCCTCATCAGCCACCCGAGCAAAGTCATGTTGAAGATACTACTCAACAGACTCAAACCCCAGGCAGAAGAGATTATCGCTGAAGAACAAGCGGGTTTTCGAGCAGGACGGAGCACCAGTGAACAGATCTTCAACCTTAGAATCCTTTGCGAGAAACACCTTCAACATCAGCAAAGCCTGTATCATGTCTTTATAGATTTCAAGAAGGCCTTTGATAAGGTATGGCATGCGGCCCTATGGGCAACCATGAGGAAGTACAACATTGGCTCCAAGCTTGTCCGAACCATTGAACACCTATATGACAATGCCACCAGTGCAGTAACCTTCAACAGCGGCATAGGAGACTGGTTTCGAACAACAGTCGGAGTTCGACAAGGATGCCTACTATCACCAACGCTCTTCAACATTTTTCTGGAAAGGATCATGACTGATGCTTTAGAAAACCATCAAGGCACTGTCAGCATTGGAGGCAGGACAATCACCAACCTTCGTTTTGCTGACGACATCGACGGCTTAGCAGGAGATGAACAAGAACTAGTCAATTTAGTGGAGCGCCTTGAAAAAACATCTACATCATACGGCATGGAGATCAGTGCCGAAAAGACCAAACTGATGACGAACAACACACAAGGCATCAGCACAGAGGTCAAAGTTAATGGACAGAGACTTCAGACAGTAACAAGCTTCAGGTACTTGGGATCAATTATCACAGATGAGGGTTCCAAACCGGAGATACTTGCCAGGATTGCACAGACAACAGCAGCACTAACAAGGTTGAAACCCTTATGGAACGACAGAAACATCACGGTCAGTTCGAAGATAAGGCTGATGCGCTCCCTTGTCATGTCCATCTTTCTGTACGCTTGTGAAACATGGACCCTCTCAGCAGATCTACAGAAGAGGATACAAGCCATGGAAATGAGATGCTTTCGGAAGATCTTGCGCATATCATACAAAGACCATGTTACTAACGAAGCTGTCCGCAACAAGATCAAAGAAGCCATCGGACCATATGATGACCTTCTTACAACAGTTAAGAAGCGTAAACTGAAGTGGTACGGTCATGTATCACGATCATCTGGCCTTGCAAAGACTATCTTGCAAGGTACCGTAAGAGGGGGGAGACGAAGAGGTAGACAGAAGAAGAGGTGGGAAGACAACATCAAAGAGTGGACAGGAATGGAGTTCGCTGACTCCCAGAGGGCTGTCGAGAACAGGGAAACGTGGAGAGAGCTGGTTAGAAAGTCATCAATGGTGCCCCAACGATCCTTACGGGTTATGGGAAAGTGAAGTGAAGTGAAGTGAAGTACTAAGGGGGAGGGGGTCAAGGCCCGCGTACTAAGGGGGGGGGGTCAAGGCCCGCGTACTAAGGGGGGAGGGGGTCAAGGCCTGCGTACTAAGGGGAGATGGGTCAAGGCCCGTGTACTAAGGGGGGGGAGGGGTCAAGGCCCGCGTACTAAGGGGGGGAGGGGTCAAGGCCCGCATACTAAGGGGGAGGGGTCAAGGCCCGCGTACTAAGGGGGAGGGGGTCAAGGCCCGCGTACTAAGGGGGAGGGGGTCAAGGCCCGCATACTAGGGGGGAGGGGGTCAAGGCCCGCGTACTAAGGGGGGAGGGGTCAAGGCCTGTGTATTAAATTTTTAAATGTCGGTTACATGCAAAACATGACCACCGTTGAGTCATGCAGCACCGCACGGTGAACTATTATGAACCCACTGTTGTATAAAACTGTGTAACCGTTCACCTTATGATGCTGTAACACAGTCCAACATCTTGGAAATTCACAACTTCATGGAAAACAATGTTCTTTGGTAACACCATTGAGTTGTTAGAAAAACACAAAGCTTTAGCATAATTATTGGATATAAATGTTTTTTTGATAACATATTCTGGTGGTTATTAACTATATGTACTGTACATGCACTGTGCCATAACATTGTTACATCGATGTGTACTGTACATGCACTGTGCCATAACATTGTTACATCGATGTGTACTGTACATGCACTGTGCCATAACATTGTTACATCGATGTGTACTGTACATGCACTGTGCCATAACATTGTTACATCGATGTGTACTGTACATGCACTGTGCCATAACATTGTTACATCGATGTGTACTGTACATGCACTGTGCCATAACATTGTTACATCGATGTGTACTGTACATGCACTGTGCCATAACATTGTTACATCGATATGTTTTTCAATCTGGTAAATGATCAACATTTTAAAGTACTAATTCAGGGAGGGGGTATTAGTATGCTTGTATGAATAGGTAGCTAATTGTGAATGGCCTCTTGTGTAGCCAGTTAGGTAAAGAATCTTAAATATTTTACTGAAGCTGTTTGAACATTGTGAAACATGTCCTATTAACAATGATGGCACCGACTACAATGATTATGCCGACAGTGGCAACAACTAGTGTTGCAGCTGCTGCTGCTGCAGCTGCTGCTGCAGCTGCCACCACCGCCACTACTACAGAATTTTCAGTGGAAAAATCAATGTACCTTTGATTTAAGATGACCAAATAAACCAAGATAGTTGCTTAACTGATAATAATTTATGTATTGTAGCTGCACGAGAAAAGAGCAGTTAGCTTTTCTTTTGTCTCACATATAATATTCTGCTAATGATTTCTTGCCAGGTGTATCCAAACCATCTTTGCCAGGTGTGTCCAAACCACATGAAAAGACTACATCCCTTAAGCAAGTGCCAAGGTAGAGTTGTTTCAGCGATTGATCAATATAACCATTGAAGTTCCGTATTTCTAATGAAGTTATTACTTTCAATATCTTCATAGCAATTCAGTATGTTAAAATCTTCAAATTGCCCCCTGTTAATGAAACAAGTTATATTGTGTTACAGTGAAATATGGAGTATGCATTCTGCACGGTGAAGTTTGCCAAATGTCATGTTTTTCAAATCATAGTGCTAATTCCCTTACACATTGGAGGTAATCTACCAACATAACTTGCATAGACTGAACCAAAAGCTCAATCACTAGTAGAGTTTCTTTTGTACATACAAAACATGCTTTCCATTATAAACTCTGTTTTGTTCATAAGAATAATGATGTAAATGCATTTCAAGACATATTTCGCTGTGTGATGCAGGCAGATTTTCATGGAAATTACACTTGCATGTCATAATGAAATTGTTTCGTAAATAATTATGGAGTAATTTATTGAAAACACCTTTACAACTGTGATAGAAATATGATTATGTTAATGGATCAGCTTGTGAGCATGTTTGTCATATTCTACACAACAAATAGAAAAAGTTGTGTAATAATTTCGACCTTAGATTCTATCTCATTATAAAAGTCTATGATTGTCTTATACAGAAAAATGTTCATTCATTTATATATCACTGGCGCGTTTTGGCAGTAAGTACATGACCAATCAAGTGAACGGTAATGACGAAGTTTGGTAATCACACATGCAGATACAGCTGGTTCCAAAATACAGAGACTTTGACCATATCGGTGTACACACAATGGGACGATATGCAGCAAGAAAATGTCATCATTGACAGAACCAACAGTGACTTCAAAGCTACATTGATGATCAAAGATCACACATTTGTGGTACACCTAGGTTGGTCATTTCATTTTTGGTAAAGTTTTTTGGTCAGAGAAATATTAGTCTATAAATATGTGTACATGTTTGATAATGATTAATGTGTTGAAATATTTATAAACTGTCAAGACAAGACAACCCTGTTATGAATAATTTTGCAGTGGGAAGTAAGTAATAAATACAGTTTGAGGTTGTTTCTGAATATAACTACATTATACAGCTGAGGTGCAGTGTTGTAATTCCTGTAATAATTTTTTCTCTATTTTGTTTCGACAGAGTTAGAAGCTGGGGTGTCAGATGATTATGATGGTAAGTGATGACTTCCATTGTTGTTGTTCTCTTATTATATCTTACATATATTGTCTGCTTGCTTTTAATTTTGGCTAAATACTACCCTTTTGTAGTGCAAAAACTCATGATATGAAGTTGGTACTACACAAAGAGACTTTTCTGATTGTCTTGTTTATAATAATAATAATATATAAAATACTTCTATAGCACTAAAATCCTCGGGAGACCCCAACTCAGCAGCGCACCAAAACAAAAGATGTTAAGCAGTTCATAATCAATAAACAGTACCAGTTGTAAACAGTTGGATGGTTCAATGGGGAGCTGTGGAGGATAAGCAAGTTTAAACAGGTGGGTTTTTAGTTTTATGGCGAAATGTTGTTATATTTCCTACAGACTTAACACTAACAGAGAGTGAGTTTCACAGAGTCAGTGCAGCAACTGAAAAAGCTCTAGTTCCAACATTTGTTTTAACACTGGGAACAAAAAGTATATTAGAATGCTGTCTGGGCTGTCTTGCAGGAGTGAGCATTGAATGTAAATATGCTGGTTGCTTGGATTAAAGTGCTTGATAGGTAAATGTACAGATCTTAGATATAATGTGATATCAGACAGGGAACCAATGCAATGATTTAAGAAATGGTACTGAGTGAGAGAAATGAGGAGACTGGGTAACTACCCTTGCCAAACAATTTTGCACATGTTGAAGTTTCAAGATGTCCTTGAGAGCAATATTATGATAAAGGGAATTGCAATAGTCAAGTCTACTGCTAACAAGAGCAGTTGCAATAGTTTTGGCAACAGCTAACAACATGTACCGGCGAATATGATGAAGGTCACAAATGTGATAAAAGCAGCAACGACACGTTATGTGTGATAGCTGTTAATGCATTTACATTTACAACAAACATTTACAAAACAAGAATTACAGGCATCGTGATTTCTGATAATGCAAACCATGCACATTTGGTTGAAGCGGTTAGAATATCAGACTCAAGAGGAACATGGTTCAAATCCTCTTGCTGCTGTTTTGATGGTTGGGCAATTTTGGTCACTCCACATTGCTTTAGTTCACTCAACTGTACAGACTATAGTTGAGTTCTTGGTTATAGACAGGGTTGGATGTAAAGGAATGCGTAGTCATCACACAGTAAGTGCAGCATGTCTGAATGCTTCCCAGAGATGTCGAGTTGGTGTTGGAATGAATAGGAATGAAGTGTAGAGCACCTTGAGCAGTCTTAAGGACTGGATACTGTGCTATGTAACAACTTACCTTTCCATTCTGTGTTGATGCAGTTGTGGTTCGCCGACCAAGCGGGTCAGTGGACATCATACTTCACAAACTGGACAAGACGAAAAACTGGACATATGTTGGCAAAAGCCTAGTGGATGACAAGACATTTGTGAAGAACTCCCAGACAGGTAGAATGAAGCATCACCATAATAATATCATATTGTAACACACATGTATCAATCGTTCTGCTCCCACCAAATATCAACAAAACTTTTTATTTAAATACAAAGTATTAGGATTTGAATCTAAATAACCATTCCAGCCTGGCCCACAGCATGAGATATCACCAAAATGCACAAAATCTATAGATGTTTTATGCCACAGAACACCACAAAATACTAAATTTTTTCAATTTCCATAATCATGAGGGGGAAAACTCCTTTACTGAACCCTTCCCTGCACTGCTTCATTAGATATTGCCTAATGTTTTTGCTTTTACAAATATATGTTATAACTATCTGTCCCAGAGGATTTTGTTTAAGCAAAGTTTGCTATAGACATAAAAGTCTTTATATTTTGTCATCATAATATGAATAAATGGGCACTGATGGTGCAATGTTGAATAATAGGCACTGGAGATATAATGGCTGCATTGCTTTTAAATTTCAGAAGTTCATTACAGATCTTGTGAAGTGATAAATGTCGACTCAGTTTCCCATGACACGTATTTATACTGCATCAAACTGCCTGATGGTAGCCGGATGTGTGTTCCACTGGGATATCATGTTTATATCAGGGCAAACATTTCAGGTGAGACACTTTACATTAATTTTTTGTCTGTTACTAGACGGTAACATTTCAGGTTTTACATATTTGTCTGAAAATAAATAATGCATTTATTTGGCATGTATGTTGCATGGTTGAAATTTTTTAGGCATGCTTGGAGGCCCATTAATGTTCGTACATTAAAAAAAATTTAACTTCCCCAGTGGTAGGGATTTTATATGAAAGAACTTATGTGGATTACGTAACTTGGAACAATTGTTACGTACAATTGTTCGCAGTGTTATATGTGTTTTCTACAATTGTTCTGAGTTATATGTTCTACGTCAAACGTCCACATAAGTTCCTTTGTACAGTAAGGACGCTTTGTGAAATCAACATTGGTTTTGGGTTTTGGGGGCGTGGCATTGTCCTATCAAAAATTTAATGGGTACTGAATGGAATTGTAGCTCTTGCTTTGGATGCTTTTTCTCCAGTGCAACATCAGTATTTTCTGCCATCAAATGGTTAGAAAACAAGAATGCTATATGAACATGAAGTTGAAGTTAAACATTTTTTGCTGTAGACATGGAAGTAGCAAAGGCCTACACAGTGGTGCCACCTTCTGTTCTGAAGGAGAAACAGGATGTAAGGGTGTCAAAGGGTAAAGTCTTCTACCTGATGGTGAAGATTTACCCTGATGGTGTTCTAACTCCCTTTATTGGAAAACTTAAAATAGGTATGTCAAATGGCAGATTTTGTAGACTTTTTCATGATGAAATGTGTTTTATCCTGTAGCACTGACCAGCTGATTATGCACAATTTCATTTGCTTTTCACATCAGTGTTATTTCCTGATATAGATATTTTCCTACATGCTTAAATCAACTGAAGTAGATATTATATCAATAAAGTAAGTTATTTCATTATAAAATAGGCTAATTTATAAGTTACAATACTGATTGGACTCGATCGTGGAGGAAGTTATCTTTAATATTTTATGTGGTAAAAGCCTAAAAGGGTTTTTTGTCTGATTTTTACCAGGGAACTTTTTAGATATAAGTAACCCAGCTGGAGACTTCGCCAAGGGGCAACTTGACAGGTGCAGCCACCTGGTGATGTATGCAGCAGGCACAGGGTTCACACCAATGGCATGGCTTATACTGCAGGCAGCTCAGCTCAACCTCAATCCAGACAGGTTAGTTAATGGCACCTTCATTTATCTGGATTCTAGAGAGGCGAGTACAAATTCATAGATGTTCTAAGATTCCTTTTTATGGGAGATCTCCCGAATTTAGAGCAAAATTATTAAAATTCCCCAAATTAAACTTATAATTTTTTATCTACCCACTCCAGCACCTTCTTGCAATTAAAAAGGAATTTTTTATTTCTGAAGTTGGAAAAAATTACCACATAAAGAGGTATGACTCAACCCATTTTGCCACCATTATTTTTATTGAACTCTCCTTATTTTATTTAGAACAAATCAGAAGATCTCCCTATTTTATTTGAAACAAATCATGGGATCTATCTATTTTATTGTTCAACTTGGAACCACTGTATTCATAATTGTTCCCCATGTCCGATGCTTGGTCAGGGACTTCATTGGCATCATATTCTGAAGTTGCATGCTAGTATTTTGGACTTTTCTAAAATTGCTATGTCAATTGTGAAATTCTCATAGACACTTATTTCAAATAATGTACACAAATCCCATAGTTAGGAGCCAAATCATTTGCTACTATATTTTGGTTCAATCTTTATTTTGAAATCTTTTGCAAATGTTGCAATTTAACAATATAATATCAATGTGTCATGAAATAGTGGCTACACATTTTGAACTAAACCTGTACCAAAGTTGAAGGATTATTATCTATGATAACAGCCAACTTTTCCACTTGCAAGAGAACACTGTAGTGCCAAACCTGGATGACTCAAGTAGCCAGTTGTGTTAATGTTTAAACTATACAAGCATATTCATCAAATGAAACAAACCTTGCTTGAATCAGATATGAAATCATGGTTCCCCTGCAGCAAAGTTCTGTTAATATGGATTGATAAATTTAGATATTTAGTGGTAACTTTTTCTGTTTACAAGGACTAGTCATTATTTCCCTGTCCCGCAGGCCTTTCCGACATATGAAATTATGCTGTTGTTTTTAATTTGTTTGACACTATGTTGATAGTGTCATCCAAAAGTGACATTTTGCTTTTTTTGCAGAGAAATTCTGATGATGTTTTTTAACAAAGAAACCAAAGATATATACTGGCAAACTGAACTTGATGAAGTAGCACGCACAAACAGCAGGTATTTCATATATGACAAGTTTTATGCATTTTTCTCTGGGGTTACCATAACAGAATAATGATGTGTAGAAAGTTCAGATGTACTATGATGCTACTTATCCCTTATGTGTTTAATTGTTTAATAAATAAAAACTGTGAAATGAATTTGTCACAAGCCCATATAAATTTGATCAGCATCTGTCAGTTCAACATACCCAACATGGGCTTCAGCTTAACCCCAGATGTCACATGTTTATTGCATCAAATGTTTGTTATGCTGAAGAAGAGCTGAAATATTCTCACAAACTAAATATTAAATTATATCTAAGGTGTTGGCACTTGCATATAAATTTAACATTGTTGACGGCAATCTATATCAGACATAATATGTCCTAGAAGAAACTTGAACTTCATTTCCTTAATTACTGGAGCCACCATCATGCCGTTGACAGGTTTCATGTGAAGTATGTCCTGTCACGACCTCAACCTGAATGGACTGGCCTGAGAGGCAGAGTATGTTTGGACTTAGTGAAGGGATTTGTTCCACCTGTGGGAAAGAACAGCAACATACTGTTCTGTGTTTGTGGCCCAGCACAATTCACAGAGGCAACTATACAGTAAGTACGGTTGTATATTGAGTTATATTTGTTTATGAACACATTACAATACTTACAATACTGCATTGTACTCAGTTGAAGAGCATGCCTTAACATATGAGCAACCTCTTTCCAGAAAAACTATTCAGTGCTCTTTGTGCTTTCTTAGAAGAAAGATACCAAGAAGTCAGATGAAAGTTATTGTGACTATGTATTATAAAAAGTATGTGTGGTAATTCTCTACCATTCCTTTTAGAAGCACAATAAATAGGAAAGCATTTACTATTGATTTGAATACTGTAAGGTGGTATCACAACATGTGTGCTTGAGCTGCACTTGAACTTGAAGATTTGTGGATGTTGATGTTGATTATTTTGTTCTTCTAATATTGTGTCAAACAACTGTTTTGCAAAATTCCAGTTAATGACTGTATCAAACATGGTTGCTTTTATTTGTAAGCAAATGTTAGCCCATCAACATGATGTATTTTGACTCATGAATGCTTTTCATGCTTCATTCTTGACAGAACCCCACGATATGTTACTGTCTTGTACACACAGATCCCACAACATGTTACTGTCTTGTACACACAGATCCCACAACATGTTACTGTCTTGTACACACAGATCCCACAACATGTTACTGTCTTGTACACACAGATCCCACAACATGTTACTGTCTTGTACACACAGATCCCACAACATGTTACTGTCCTATACACACAGATCCCACAACATGTTACTGTCTTGTACACACAGATCCCACAACATGTTACTGTCTTGTACACAGATCCCACAACATGATACTCTCTTGTACACATATCTCACAACATGTTACTGTCTTGTACACAGATCTCACAATTTGTTACTGTATTTTACACAGATCCCACAACATGTTATTTTATTGTACACAGATCCCACAACATGTTACTGTCTTTTACACACAGATCCCACAACATGTTACTGTATTGTACACAGATCCCACAACATGTTACTGTCTTGTACACAGATCCCACAACATGTTACTGTCTTGTACACAGATTCCACAACAGCAGATATTTCAGTCTTGGCAGGACCCTATGACATATTGATGGCATAAATAAAGACCCAACTACAGAAAACATTTATATAATTACATGGTAGTAAGGAATGTGAGTGCCTTACACAAAGACTCAATTAACAGACCCAACAAAAGAACAGCATGTGCATTTGCTGATGTAATGTGTTAATAGTCATGTGTTGCTGGTTTGTTGCAGATTGGTAAAAGATGTAGGATATTCTGAAGGGATGATCCATGCCTTCACTGGCTGATTAGAAGCAATATTCCAGACAATCCAAATCATTTCTTATTGTTTCCATCCTTGTAAAAAGTGAAGTTATTCATTGGGTTAAAGCTGTCCAATTAGAATAATTTTATGTTGATCTGCAAGTACAGTGTGCTTATACAACCATGTATAAATCTCCTGTTTAAAATGGATTATTTATTATATTTACACAGGTCTTCATAAAGCATCATACGCTTAGAAGAATCTATCTGCATCACTTCAAGTTTGGCTTAACTGGGCAGTTTGCCTGTATATTCTTTCTTGTAGCAAGAAAACCAAATTTGCCTGTGATATATGACAAATGTGAATATTTTATCAGAATATATCATGTCATTTGCTTTAGTTTCTGATGTTAATGATTAGATTATTTGAACTGTTGTGTTATCCTGTTCAGATTTGTGTTTGTGGAATGTGATCAACTGGAGAGCTTGGATGTTATTTATTTGTATTGTTGAGTTTTCATTGTAACAGCAGATGGTACAATAACTGCTTTTTAGATAAATATAGAATACCATTCAGTAAAGAAAGATAAATATAGAATACCATTCAGTAAAGAAAGATAAATATAGAATACCATTCAGTAAAGAAAGATAAATATAGAATACCATTCAGTAAAGAAAGATAAATATGGAATACCATTCAGTAAAGAAAGATAAATATAGAATACCGTTCAGTAAAGAAAGATAAATATAGAATACCATTCAGTAAAGAAAGATAAATATAGAATACCATTCAGTAAAGAAAGATAAATATAGAATACCATTCAGTAAAGAAAGATAAATATAGAATACCATTCAGTAAAGAAAGGTAAATATAGAATACCATTCAGTAAAGAAAATTTTTGTCATGTACTTACAGGATTTTAAGTAAAGAAAACAATTTAAACTTGGAATGTAAATTATTTTCATCTATGATTTGCTAACTTTCCAACTATATATATATATATTGATATATATATATATATTATATATATTACTGTATTGTACACAGATCCGACATGTTACTGTCTTGTACACACATATCCCACAACATGTTACTGTCTTGTATACACAGATCCCACAACAACATGTTACTGTCTTGTACACGGATCCCACAACATATATATATATATATGTATATATATATATATGTATATATATATATATATATATATATATATATATATATATATGCATACAATATAAGACATTACTTATTTATCTAAAGGTCAAACATATTTATTTTGAATAATGTTTTGTGTGTTATACAAAGTTTTATATGGAAAACGTGTTTGATGTAAAACATGTTTTATTAATATTTATCTGATATTGTGGCACAATTTTTCAATCATACCTATCAATATGTATCAGTTCAATAAAGCATATTGTGTACTGTGTTATACGTAGTCCTGTGTGTATCGGCTGAACTCTGACACATTATTATTTATTAATAGTCTGTATTTATTTATTTTTTATCTATGCAATAAAAGTATGAATTACAAACATAACGAAGTATAGCAAGAGCAACATAGTACTTAAAGTTATTGTTACTGCAGAGGACATTGGATTGAACAGTTTACCTGCTCTGGAAACCTAGTTCTAGTTAGTTTCCAGCACTCGGCGCATTCTTCACTAGTCTGTATTATGTTATGGTTGTGGTTACCAGAATCCGGTAGCCTTATTCAACTATTCAGCTTTTCTAATAACGGCACGTCAACCCGACCGTGCTATGCTGGCACTGTTGATAGTGCCAGGTTGCATGTCGTCTTCTGTGGTTCTTTTAGTCCCGAATTAACGAGACGGGACCGACATTAACACGATCATAAAAGCCACACAGTCCCCAGTGTTGAAAACCAGATTTTTACACCAAACGCATCATACCTAATACGGGTATTAAAATCGGACTTCTAATATGTAATGCAGAATCTGATGTGTTAACCACTAAACTACTTTTTTTGTGTTCGAAAACGTCTTAGTTCAGTAACGATGTGGCTTAGATCATCACCACCTGGAAGATAAAGAAAAACATTCCGGAAGGAACACCTAGCAAGCTAAAGTAGAGAGCATTTCGAAGACTACTTAAGAAACACACAAGAACTAGGCGAATTACTTCAACTCCCTGCTAATCAACAACAATGGGCGACCATCCTTATTCCCTGAACCTGCTGGGCCATACTTCAGATCTACCTGTCCAACGCAGAGACCTGCTCCCGAGAAGAAAGCATAAAAACGATAGGTATTTCAAGATGAATGCAGCAGTTGTCGTAGACAGTGGTGTTGCCACCAGGAGCCCAGCGTTTGGCGAGAGAGACGCGGTATGATCGTAGCTAATAGCACATTCTGGTAACCACAACAAGACATTTTATTGCCGATATTTGTGCATACGATAATGACTTTGTGTGGTTGTGAATCATTACACGTAGTCGTGAACAAATAGAAAAGCACGTTCGCACTACGTATTCAACATTTGCAAAAAGTATGCAGAAATCAGAGATTACCGCTAAGTAGATCGATGGAAACCCTAGCTAGAGTGGGTGAATCCATATTGAAGGACTCATTAACATATATATGCATACATCTGATTTGACACTTTCTACTATTACCGCATGAACACAGAACACCACACCAAACCGTTACCAAAGACTATGGACGCCAACAAATGGGAACACGAAGGCTAAAAACTAAACAAATGTAAAGGTTGTGTGATGTAAGCAGCCTAACCATGTTGTGTAGCGGGCTGTAAGCACAACGGAAAGGACACGTCCTCGGTGTTGCAGTGCCACATGTGTCAACTGAATTTGGTCTTGCCACACCTGCAGCCAACTTGTCAATAACGTGGGAGTGACACCTTTAACGCTGAGCAAGCTTCAGTCAGATGTCAATTAAGCAAAGTAACTCGACAAAATGTACACCAAGATGCATGGATCGATTGGAGTATTGCAGAAGAACAAGGAGTTTGGTCAAACAGCTCACCGGCATGATCGAAAAGAATCCAAGTTTAACAGTAATGGGCGCCATGGTCATACTGCAGGACGGTGGGAGACAAATTAACACGATTGTGGTGACAATGAACGGGTTGGGGAGCAATGTTCACTGTTTGTAGGCATATCACAAAACGGCCTGAGGAAAACAACGACACAGTTCGCCAATTCTCTCTATTGGATGTGGCACTATATAAAATAAAATATTAAACAAGTAAAACTCGCCTCGTGGCAATACAGTAACCGTTCAGCATAAAGACTAGACAAGCTTAATTGTTACATTTATATAAAATTAGTGCTGTTACTTATAAAAAAAAACAGTAGGAAAGGTCGTCTCAGTGCAGTTTGTGTTATTGGCTCGTGCGTGCTTCTTTCATATGTGCAATGTATATATGATGTATCGACTAGAAAGTGAAGATTGTCGCTATATTCCACATAAGTTGCTGAATTACTTTGGCGATGTAAGCTTAGGGATGTATCTAAGAAGGTTCACGGTAAGGCTGTGTTAGGGATCTTTACTGGGGACTGTTGACAGACGATTTACTCAAACTAGTAGCCATGAAGTGCAGTTTAATACATTAAGCAATAATATGTGTTCATTCATACGAAATAAAAAAGTGTAAGTCAAGACCTATCGGTTATATAGCAAATATGGAGGTGGTACGCTGTGTAAAACACGTTCTCGTCACTGCACGGTTCAACACGGATGGGCCGGCGAACTAGCTTTCATAGTTTCATACTTTCACAGGACGGAATCGAATCACGGGGTTGTCGAATCATAGGCGTCTGACAGAACGAAAGCCGTAGACATATCTACGTCCAAACTACCACAGGTGGTGCATTGAACTTCTTCAACGTGGAGCTCAACTACTGCGTCAGTTGTGGAGAACATGTTCCACATAAATGTTGTGTTTAGTTTTCTCTTGTCAAAACGTGTCTACATAGATCCTAGGCCATCAGTACGCCTACACTGTAGACACGCCGGACATTCCCATTTCCGACAAATGACAGTCAACTACTTAACTAGTAGTATTTTATGTTTGAAATCACACTTAGGCATTTAGTCCTAGCAATAATGGAAATAACACTAATAGCGTTTTAAAAAAGTTATTCAAAAGCATGCACAGTTGTTTCACTGGTGAAAATTATTAGTTTCGTTCATCTGCACATGAGCCGACGTCAGTTGTAGAATGTGCACACTACACTTCGTTCCTTTGCTGAGCGTACACATGTTTACATGAAACCTACGTTACAGTAGTAACTTGGAGCAATCACACTTCGCATTGTTGCGCAACGCCTCGACCACAGCCATGCATGGTCAGTAGCTGGATATACAAAACCGTTCACACTGTCGTCATTTTTGAGCTTGTGTCGGCTGATCTATTCCAACGAACCTTAGTTGTGTAGCATTTCTTGCTATGTTGATTGTCGTTCTCGGACGCTGCGTCGTTTTCACATGCGTCCGCCGCGAGCAGCCCAGACGTTGCCGTATGGCGCCCGCAGACTTCCGCTTCGTTGTCGCATTCGTTGTCGTGATGGTCGTCGCTCGATCGTAATAGGAAGTCGGCAACTTTAGCCGAGTGTGGAACGGGGTGCATTGCCTCGATGAGAGACCAGTGGTCGTCGTCCGACTTGCGGTCGCGCCTCAAATCGAGCAGTTTCGGTGAGAGTTCGTCCGCATTGAGCATCAATATGTCGTCTTGAAAAATTCTAGAAAACAGTATAAATTATATATTTTCACGAGTGTAAATGATATGTTATTAGTGTATCACTGATAAATATATTTGCACATTATTATTATTATGTACAGTAATTGACGGATCCATCACGTGACTGGTTGCCTAGCAACATAGAAACAGGTCCGTCAAGCTAACGGCAAACATGTCCGCCGCAACTGTCAAGCTGAACGGTTTCGGGAACAGCAGACAGTTAATTCCATTTATCAATTTCTGGTGTACGAATAACAAGTCCCCCATGCACATATCTTCACCATTTTCAAACTATATCACTGCGTCTATCAATAAGTAGGGTAGGGTGGGGCAAAGAGCACCTTTGTATTTCAAAAAAAAATAATCGCGCTTACTGCCTTATCTAGTGGATGAATGTAATGCTGATACCTGGTGCATATTCTGCATATGCAGACAAAATAGACGTTTAGGAGAAATCTGCATTTTAAGTTTGTCGGCATGGCTGATTTTTTTTATATTTGCAATGTTGTACTGAAACACACAGATCACGTTTACCATTATGCATTAATATTAACGCGGGAATTAAGAGATGTCTACACTATGTTTGTTTAATTTAAAAGGGGTGAAATAAATATAAAATTATACCTTTGCGATATGAACCCAAGTAATCGTATTCGACAACTGGCGGAGTACACAAATAATTGGACAAATAATCGAATACGGCCGTAGGACGTAGGACGCCTACGGCCGTATCCGATTATTTGTGCTACTTCGCCACCTTCTCGCACGATTCTCGGCAAAGCACATCGCAAAGGCACCATTCAATATAGGTACATCAAAGGTACCTCAATATAATACGTTTATGAATAACTATAGTCATTTTCTCTAAAGGTGGCTCCTTGCCTCACCCTACCCTAAAACTGGTGGCTAATGCGAAGCTAGCCTCGATTATCCAGGCTCCGCACTATGGCGCCACCGTTTGTCAGATTCGCCTGGATGCAGAGTGAGATTTTCATTGTGACGGAAATTACGTATTCGCCTACATTCTGGACGCATACATAAATTATTAACTAATTACGATGTCATCCGGGCATTTTACTAATTCATAAAATTAGAGTTCACTGTTCGATGCATTCGAATTGACTTTAAACTTTGATTGTATTGACACTACTCTCCGACTGAAAAGTTAAATCAGACAAAAAAATTTTAATGTAGCATCTCGATAATGACGCTGATTGGCTGCTGGCGCTTTACGGGAAAGCCTACATAAAATGGAGTGGCGACATTGTATAACAACGAGACCACGCCTCTGCTGCCAGACTCTCTTCTCGGCGGATTCACGAAGCCGAGCGAGAGTCGCATAAGCGAGATTAATGCGAAGCTTGAAGGAGGTTGGTATCACGGACTATACTAGCCGATAAAAAGGCACTCGTTCATTGGTCATAATTAGGATTGTGACGTCAGACTGGATCCGACACATTGTTGATAGTTTATGAGCAAATGGCCAATGAGAACAACTATTAGAAATTAACAGCCAGTACCAACACGTCATACACACCGTTGTTGCTGCAGCGCGCGCTGGATGACTTTGTAATTTGAGCGATGCCTCGAGGCGCGCGGCAGAAGAAAGCAGACGACACTGCCCGCCATCATGCACACGCCGACAAACACGAAGCCTTCCCTGCCGCCAAATGTTGCGTTTAGGTGAGCTGAAAATTCGAACATTAATGCATCAATTAATACTATAACAGCGCAGTTCGGACTCTTTCGAAAAAGTCATAGTACGCCATGACATTAACTCATAATGTTTTGCTCATAGTAATAGCTTATGTGAATGATACCAATACAGAGACGTCTACTGCACCAAATTGTATTTGAACCTTAGCTCAGATGCGCGTAAAAACCAAAAGGCTAGGCAGTCTCAAATCGGTACGCGTAAGTTTTTACTTAATTTTAAAACTGTTGACAGACGAATGACTATGCTGACGAACTAAGGATAAACACTGTTAAAAAATATAGGTCTTCGGGTAGTGGCGAAATGTTATTAGATTTCCTGCTGCCCTAATGCTAGTAACAGCGGTAACTCCGGTGTCTAACTGTGTCTACAGTAGAATATGTTTGCATTACCAACAATGGGCGCGCCCAGTAGGGTGGGCACGGCTTGTGCCATCGTGACGGTTCCCCAGACACCATCTGCGAGTTGTCGACCGACCAATTCAAGTATGTAGACTTTGAGACTGTGGTGAAGCCCGCCGCACAGCAAGCCGTATCCGCACACAAACAGCACCGACGCGTTCAACCCTTCCACGATGGTGAACAGAATCAGTAGCACCCCACAGCCGCAAGACGTCATTTGGTAGAGATACTGGCGCGCGATCATACATTTGGCACTACTGCGCATGGTCAGTAGACCGTTGATGAGGGAGCCGAATGCGAGCGAGACGCCGAACAGGACCATGATGAGTAGCGTCATGTCGTTGTCAATGGCTGATTGTGCCAGTACAATAGGCTGAAATAGGTAGGTGAAATGATCAGTATGTTTAGTGTGGTGGTATATTGTCTTGCCTATCTGGGTAGTAAAAACTGCTGTTGTGACAGTGTGTCCGACGCCATTTCAACCCGCTTTTCGCGTTACGATGGCACTTTTGGGCATAAATAAATAACATATTATCATTGTGCTACGCCACAATTATTTATGTATAGCTAATAACCTGACACGTTAAGTAAAGAATAACAACGACTGCTTGACCATTGTTTTATATGGACATTTAGCGTCATGTCTAACTAAATATCTAGCTCTGAGCATCTACACGAAGGGCTCAATGTATGGCTTGTATTAATCGTTATTCAATGTGTAGTCTGAGCTTACCAGAAGAGCAAACGGCACGTAGGTTCCGAATGCAGTTAACGCGGAAGCCGTCATCAGCACATGCACGACACGCATGCGCAGGGGTCTGGTATCGAACACGTAATTTGTCCAATACCAGAAGCGGCGGTGCTTCTTCTCGTCGACGCCTGTCACGTGTTCCATCACGTGACCGCGAGGTCGATGAAGGTCCGCGGTGCAGTAGAAGGCAGCCGCGACGACCGTCAGCATGGACGCCAGAGCGAGGCTTTGTAGAGCGCGGGGCCACACCATCACCCTGAAGAAGCGAGATGTGTATCTTCAGCAATGCGTATTATCATGGTGAACGATTTATAAATTACATACTAATTAATTACTTTTCGGTGCATGACCCTTAGTCATTTGTCGCGGTTTTCACAGCCAGTTTACAAAGATGTCCCGCTGACTGGATCTTAACAAGATCTTTAAAATATTTGTATCCGAAGCATCAGGCTCCATGTGGCACGAGGACATAGAAGCCAAATATGACCACGGTAGCTATGCAACTGTCTTTTGTAGTTTTGCAGGAAGGTTTGCCAGCGAAACTGCGAATTTGCAAATGATGGAAAACGAGCAAGTTGAAGAACGGACAACACAGCTGCGTGCTATTTGACGCATTGATTGATTGCTAGGTGACCGCACCCGATAGTCTGTCTGACGGTGACGGCAGCGAGGGCCATGCCAACGCCGCTTCCACTCAATGCCAACATCTCGGCACACTCTCGTCTCCGATCACGGTAGGTCGCCACCGCCATGTGAGCACCGCCTAGTGACGCTGCAGTGCCGACTCCCAGCACAACAGACATGCTGGGGAAGGAAAAACAATCAATAATGAACATCATCAGTAAAACATGAAGATCTGCATACATTTTGCCAGAAAGCAACTGAGTTGATTCAAGAACTAAGAGACATTAGTTACGAAAAACGCCTACAAGAATTTTATTTAATAACACTGGAGACGAGGAGATTACGAGGATACCAAATCGAAGTTTATTTTAAGTATTGAAGAGTTATGAATGTATTGATATAAATATGATTTTGTTCAAGAAGGTAGAAGAGTTAGAGGACACGAAGTAGCGATAGTAAACGAAGAGTGTAGATTGGATATGAAAAAGATCGTAATAAATTGTTCTTACATATTACGCCTATAAATAACAAACTTTGAAAATAAAGGATAACTTAGGATATTTCCCGTACTATATAAAATGTCACGCTGTAGTTATACACCTTACAAACCTAAATAGCAACTCGCCGTAGTTGGTGGACAAGGACATGACGAGGAAGCCGATGCTGCACAAGAGACCCCCAACGACGGCCACCACACGCGCACTCTTGTGTCGACACACGGCGATTGCTAGTGGCGTCACGAGCAGGTAGGTGGCGTAACTGCCGCATCCCAGCCACACTGCAACGTCATAATTAGTATCGATTATTGCATCAATGGCCTGTTGCGGAGGTTAGCCCACAATTCAACTTCTTGCTTCCGTTTGAGCGATTAGCAATGCCTAAGCCAAAAAACTCATCGATTGTTGCTGCTACATCAGTGAGACAACGACAACGAAATATTTGGAAGCAGATGACAAGGAGGTGAAGGGAGGGGCGGTGATTAAGGCGGTGTTGAAGGTCTTCAGATCACACGAAAATGTTCCGGAGGAGTGGCGAAAAGGACTAACTGCCGATCACCGATGAATCACACTCCTAAATCATGCTATAAAGCCGCTGTATAGATGATTCTGGGTGGGAGGATGCAAAAGAAAGTGGAACTGGAATTAGAGGAAGAGAACATTACCAGCCGGCGGGTTGCAGAAATACATGGACGTGTCTTACTCCTTTATAAACGGAGCAATGAGAAAAACAGAGACAACGTTACTACTAAATTGTACGTGTATGTGCGTGCGTGTGCACGTGCGCGTGCGTGTTTGACTCTCACTACTCTACTCCGAAAAATACACCATTTCATTATTCTTCAAACAATCCAACTAAATCATGAGCCCTGACCTCATCTCCTGGGGCCATATCCACAAGAACTGCACTGATAAATTATGCAACACTTCTTGTAGCAGTTCAAAGACCTTCATTAATAATGTCTTTACATTAGAAATATCTCGTTGTCCGGTGCCTAGGGCCCAAGCGGCAGTTTGCAGCGAAACTATAAACGTATACTCGAAGCACCGGAAGTGCACAATGTAAGCATCGGCCCGTGGACGTTGGGTATAGGCCTACAAACTAGTATAGCTCTCTCTCTCTCTCTCTCTCTCTCTCTCTCTCTCTCTCTCTCTCTCTCTCTCTCTCTCTCTCTCTCTCTCTCTCTCTCTCTCTCTCTCTCTCTCTCTCTCTCTCTCTCTCTCTCTCTCTCTCTCTCTCTCTCTCTCTCTCTCTCTCTCTCTCTCTCTCTCTCTCTCTCTCTCTCTCTCTCTCTCTCTCTCTCTCTCTCTCTCTCTCTCTCTCTCTCTCTCTCTCTCACTCTCTCTCTCTCTCTCTCTCTCTCTCTCTCTCTCTCTCCCTCCCTCCCTCCCACCCCCACCCCCTCTCTCAGAACAAAAACGTGAGTTTTGTTTCGCTTTAAAGATAATATATTAAAATTAATATTAAAGAAGAGCCGCAGACAAGTAACGGGAAACATAGAACTAGTTTCGTGATTTTGCAATGGGATATAATGATTTAATCCCAAAGCGAGAATCATAAGTCTTGCGTTACCAGTTTCCTTTTATTTGGATATCAACTCTCTCAATCACCGGGGTTACTTTCATAGTTCATGTGTCGATAAATTCCCGGCTTTCGGGATTGGATTTACTTAGTTGTCAATTTGAATCTGACATGTGCCCCGTGTTCCGTTCTCGTCTCACCTGTTTGATTGGCTGTGACGTTGACGTGATGCTGTATTCCTACGTTCATCATCCCACTAGCGAGCTGGAAGCCGTGGCAGACGAACTGTGCGATAAACGCCGCACCGCACATAAGCCAGCCCCACCCAACGTCCGGGTAGTCAGAGCCACGCATAGGATGTGGAGGCAACTCGTCATTTTTGATGTCATCTTTGACGTCTGAAACGCACGCACTCGAGACCTCAGACAGCGCCGCATCCGTGCTGTCTGTACTGCTAGCGTCGTCAGCCAGCTCCCCGCCATCGCTGGCGCTACAAAGTCGCTTGTCGACGCCATCTTTTATTCTAGTTTTGTCGGTTTCACTCATGACTCGAGTCGGGCGCTCAACGTGAGAGGGCGCCGTTGTCTGCAACACCATGGCCGTCACTGATCGCGAGTGAGCGCCGTCTCTATTCGCATGCAGCTTCTTCGATTTCTATTGCTGCATCGGAAACTCCGCTGGTCACCGACGTCTTGATTTTGTTTTCAAATACGTTGATTAGTCTTGCTTGAGGACGAAATGTTGAAACAATGTATCAACACTTCCCACGTTTCTGGAAAAAGTTACACATACACACAACTTTGTTGACGGGTAAGTGGCATCTGAAAATAGCCATCCTGATGTCACCGATGGCGTCAACGTGGCTTATGGTTACCGCATTATATTCGCAACAACGTTTCGGCGCGAAGATGTCGAACAGCATTTCAATTAGATGTTTTAATGGAATGTCGTGCCAACACGTTATACTTCCAAATAAACCGGGCATGCTGTTACGTTCATGCTACTTTCCAGCAGTCTTGCAAATGTGTAATCCTATTTTATGGCAACCAAAAGCAGTTGTAGCGATCCGTCTGGTCGTCTGGCAGGTAATAGAGTTAACCAGGCACGCGACTGCTGACGGTCGAACCAAGAAATGTGTCTAACCGGTGCTTTGTGCGGGCACGACTAACACGCCACATGCACAGCCGGCTGGTTCATCTGTGGGTCTTGGCTGTCGTCCTCACTCCACCCATTCGTCAGTTCGTTACATCGAAGTTTCCTTCTGCGATTTCCTCACGCTCCCTGCTCGACACGAATGTGAAGGCTTTGTTGAGATCGAAAATATCCAAGCAGTGCTCTCGGAAGCCGATGGTTCCCGGCGCGAAAACGATTAATGTGTGTCGTGTCGTGTCGGTAGGTAGATAGGTGGTGCTCACGCTGCACGTGTGGTATTGATTGGTTCGGTGAGTACATGCAGTTAATCGTGCTTGCGCGAACGATGGCACGGATGCTGCGAATGTTCGCATGCAGCTACTGTGTAACAGGACGATGAACAGAGACTGTTCAGTCGAAGGAATGCACCGAAGCATCGAGGTGATCAACGTCTCTGCAAAGGGCACTCATCCCTTACATTGATCCTCTTTAATATGTTTAAGCCGATTGCGTGTTTAAAGAGAATTACCGGGACAGCCAATCAAGACAACAGGCTCCGGGTAACGATTGGGCCGCCATTGTCTATGGCCTGCCATTGTCTATACTTTTACATATTGAATTTGGTCTACTCGCAGTTTCCTGGTATTGCATAATTTCTACCCACATGTTAACTAGTGTATCTCACTTCTGAGATTGGCTTGCAGAGCTGCCAACCCCCAGAGTTTACAATGCGTAATATTATTATATTATATTATTGATGCGGAGCGAAGCGCCGAAGACGCTGGGGGGGGGGGGGGAGCACGAGAGGGGGCTTTGCTCCCTCTCGTTGGTGGGGTTACGGAAATGTTTATAATGTAGAATCAAAATGCAGCTATTTCAAGCATTTCAGGGTTGAAAAAAATAATGTTTTTCGGTAGGTATGTGTTAGTTTAAAGAGAATATTTAATTTACTAATGCGCGAAATGCTGAAATGTATATACAAGATTAAATGTACATACCTTATATTAATCATTCTGACTTCCGAACAGTATATATTTAAGCAGCTGGATGTTGTTCCGGTTTCCCACAGACAAATAATTAGAAGTAATAAATAAGAAACAAAGTATCATAATGTCAAATATTGCACACATGCATTGTTTCTATTCACATATTGTGGAAACTGCTCTAGTAATGTTCACTTGTTGTGTCGTGTGTTGTAGTCCTTGGTGGCGTTATTTTCTTTGGCCAAGACTTCTTTGGACGGTTCCTACTTGTAACAATGTGTGGCAGATTCTGTGCTGGCCATCTTGATTGTGAGGAGAGACGTCAGGGATCAACCAACAGTTACATTTCCCATTGGTGACCATGTTAACGTTTTGCATGATTATAAGAAAACGGGACCATACAAAATTCTGAAAATTCATACCTGCCGTTATCATCATCTCATTGACATGCTGGTCGGGTTTTGTCAAAATCACATATTTCTAACTCTTTTAAAATGGCTTTACGTGCAAGGGTTACACATTTCTGCATGAATTACTAAGCACTCGTGCCTAATGGCGAAAACATTTTCAAATTTGTTTTCCACCTATTAGAATCATCTAAAAATCCGCAGTTACACTGTCAACAGGTTCTACCAGCAAACATGGCCATAACCTGCTCAAAGGCACTTATGTCAGATGATATGATTTTTTTTAAACATTCGTGTATAACACACCAGGAAGTCTAACTGAGGCATGATCCCATCAGAGTTCCTCTGTAGTCCGTTTACTTGAGAAAGGCGGAAGCGATAATGAAATGGACAGATACCTTACGGACGCGCTGATTGGCTGTTTCTATACAGAATGACCAATTGGCATGCGTGTTCTACAAATTGCTAGACTTGCTCTCCGGCCCGACCCCACTGCTGGTAGCAAAGCTTTCGGAAAGCTTCCAGAATCGTAAACAGATGTTTTACAGTGTGCAATAAAACTATATATCTCAAATGGCGCTAATGCGTGAGATAGTAAGCACTGGGCGTGAGAGCGACATTAGATAGAAATGCGCGAGACTCACGCCGAATGCGTGAGAGTTGGCAGGTATGGGTTTGGCTATTCCGTTTTGTTCATTCAGCTGAATAAATGAATACAGACAGTGGTGGAATCATGCGAACGAATAGCATTCGCGCAATCATTACAGCTTGGTTGAATGTTTCAACGAGAAGTTGGTGTTGGGTTAAATAGGGCTAGGTCTGCCAGGTGGTGAAGTATTAATCACTTTAAGCAGTCCTAAGGCCCGGATAGCGCGCTATAATGATATGAGCATACATTGACGTTTGCATTCTTTCCAGCTTATCTTCCCACATTTTGGACGAAATTTCCCGCCAAAAAACAAAATTCGCGGTAAAATCTAAGCATATTTCATTTCTTGGGTCTCGAGTGATTTCACATGCGTGCGTTTACCGCGAACGAGAACTGCACATCAAAATGGCGAGCCGTAAAACAACACGTTAAAAACGACGAAAGTTGTTTCCAACTTTTCATGCTCACTTTCCAGCTTTTTCGTGAGCAGATGTTTTTTTACGCCATATATTATTCAAACAAGATTTGAATATGTTTTAGTATGTCCAGTGACCCCATTATCAATTAGGGTAGGTAGGTACTGTTGTTCAACAGGGATACCCGGAGTTTCTAAAGAGTTCCCGTGAGTAGTGCCATAGCGCTCCGGTACATAGGACGCCCCTTGCGGGCAATGTGGGATTGAAGGTCGGGCCGTTGTGGAAGCAAACATGAAACACACGTGCCATTGTAATAATCACAGTGAAAATTGGTTGTTGGAATGAATGTATGATTAGTGTGTGTGTATGTTCCCGTAAGGATCGCGGTTTCCTCGTCGGGATTACTTTTGCTTGTCACGCCATTGGCTCTACTGTGATGTTCCGTGTTCCAGCGGAGGCAGTTTAATTATTGAACGAAATAATAGTCGCGGTGGATCTGCCTGAAGCAACGTGCTACACTCGCTGGTGTTCGGGGAAATTTATATGACTAGTACATAGTCGTTAGCTAGATGAGATCAAGCACAAATGTCAACTAACACGGATGAAATTCCTTTCCTTAGCTGTAGGATATTCAAAATGTTGCCTTAAATTAGATTCAGCATTACGGATTAATAGTACAAACTTCACAAAGAAAATCCACCACATGGCTCACAGTAATGATATACACGGATTCTTTAATTGCGCTAAAATCATCTATGAACTCTGTATGAAAAGATAAAACCATGTCTGATCCTAAATGGAATGCTCCTTCTTAAAGATTACGAATTCATTGATCGGCTTACGGTAGAAGGAACACTTTGAAGGTCTGAACTGTAAGCCTAGTTTCAGCGACTTAAATCTCCGAACAACCCAGCAAACACGACCTCTCGACCTTATAATGTCACCTATATTTGACCAGGTCAAGAACGCGGGAGAGCAGATGGAAAACAGCAAGGCATCCGAACAGATGGATCTCCGTTGAAAAGTTCGTGGAAGGAAGTGAAGAACTGGCCCGTTACCTTTACAGCCTCACCTTCAACACTCCAGCCGACTTGAGGAATGTTATTATTGTCACCATTTTCAAGAAGGATGACAAGTCTGTCTGTGGAATCTATCGATGAATGGCTCAACTCTCCATCGCTGGAATGATTCTCACCAGAATTCTCCTCCACCGACTGCCCCCCCCGCCGATGAAATCGTCGCGGTACCGTTGACACAGTATTGACTTCCAATCAGCTATAGGGAAAGTGCCAAGAAAAACACGGGCCTTCATACGCAATCTTTGTCGATGTCGCAATAACTCATGATTCTAGAAATCGTGAAATTATGCGGAAAGTTCTCCTCAAGTTTAGATGTTTGTCAAATTATGTTGCCATATTTCAACTTATGCATAGCAACATGCGTGCAACTGTCCTCAACAGGGGTCAAACAAGGTTGTGTTATCACTCCAACCCTCTTCTCCTTCTTCCACGACGCCATCATCTACCTCACCGCTAACAAGCTTCCCACCAGAATGTATCTGCTCCACAGAATGGATGGGAAGCTCTTCAACCTGAACCGGCACTAAAGCCATTATCATTCGTCCCCAGCTACGTTGGACAGACTACGTTGACCGGGTGTCAAAAAACATATTGCCGAAGTAGACCTTGTTCTCCCAACTGAACCATGACAACGGACACAAGGGGGACAGAGGAAAATATCTACGGACTCGCTCAAGACTAACTAACGAAATGTAACGTTAACACCAACATGTGGAAAGATCAAGTCCTTGGTGGTCCATAACGACAGCTGGTGTTTACATTATACGCATCATTTCACTACCTTTCATAACAGTTCCAGACAGACGAACATATTTTAGTCTTAACATATTGCGTTTCACTTTGGCAATCCGCAGCGCAGCATTTACTGGACGTGACGGCGATTTATAAACATGACATTAATAAAACAATACTAATACCTCAGCATTTTTGCGACAAACCTCCAGAGTGCAACACACCACAAGCGCTTCAACCAATCACAAAAAATGGGTCGAGATAATCGAAATTTACGTTGTTTTATGTTTCATACACATCGATCAGATGTTAATCATTTATGTTGATTACAGTAAATGTCCGTGTGAACTTCACACATATGTTGGACGATGGCGTTCTAAATACAGAATGAGCATAATTTATTTAAAATGCCCTTCATTTCTCAATCTTCACATCTACCGTCTTCTTGGTTACTTCCCCATTGTTCCCGCCTGCAGCCGTCTCTTGACTTTCCCAGAACTCTCCTGCATCCAACCAAAACCCCGACCCCCGTGCTTCGCTATTTAGTAAGCCTCTTTCGTCTAATTCAGTTTCCTATGCTTTTTGTCATCTCCTTTTGCCTCATTTCCTAATTATGTTCCTCTCCTTCCACATAACTTCCTAAGTGTGTCTTTGTCCGTCTACTTCATTCTACAAAGCTATTACAGCAGCTTTGTGTACAGGCAAGGGGGTCATCAGGCAAGGGGGTCATCAGGCAAGGGGGTCATCAGCACCCGCAGACTCGTTGTTGCCATTTTAGGAGTAATCAAGACCCAAGACAAACAACATTAATTCATGGATCTCGTTGGTAGAAACAACAAGAAACAAACAATAAATTAAATGTTATCGACATCTCTGCAAAGGGCACTCATCCCTTACATTGATCCTCTTTAATGTGTCTAACCCAACACAACTACTATGTATTGCATTAACCGTGACCGTTACCTCGTCGACAGGCTTGGGGACTGCGAGAAGCGAATTAATGTGTTCAAATCTTCGCATTGTTGATAGCGATCTTGTCACCATTAATTTTCTTTTGCTTCCGTTCTTCTTTCTTCCCTTCCTTAAAATAGTTCAAAAATATCTAATAAAATACATTGCGTATAGAACTAGAGTAATGTGGTATACAATTAAACACATCGCCCACTAGTCACGAGAAAATCCTACTTGTAATCAATTATTTGGAGTACATTTCTTGACGCCAATGTGCAGATGGTGTTGTCACGGAATACATGTGTGAAACGGTTAGTGCGCGTTAGTTTTAAATCTTAAGTTATATAGCTCCGATTCCGGATGGGCTCGAAAGTGCCTAATACTCGCTTACGCTTTCAAGCCACTGGAACGTCGCCCCAGTGCCTGATTTAGGACAGGTCAGACTAGGCATCTACCCAGAGACCTCCACAAAATAATTTTATGGGGGCCTCCATAACTGTGAAGTCGCTGATGTTTTATTGAGACAAAACGTGAGTGCTTCAATGAGTACGAGCGGCAGGGCGCAGAGAAATATGGCACAACTGTCTTCTTCGCAGGAGTTTCGTGCTGAGAGTTACACACCAGTTATCGACCTCTCTTGCACAACGGTTCTCTGCTTATGAGCTAATCTGTTCTCGATTTGTTTCCAGGCTCAACTGGATCCATGATGATGCCGCGACGAAGCTCGTCAACCTCTCCAAAGACGATTTCGATCAATGCCTTGGTAGGGAAAGGTGGGGCATGTCCGCACACCTAAGGTATAATGTGCCATAACTAGTGCTAACATACCTTACGTAATTCAACCTTTTGCGACAGAGCGGAATACGAACTGCAATGGTAAATTTAAGCCTGCTGAACATCATATGTCTTGTTATGGATATCCATAAGTATTACTTAGGGGTTCAAATGCACCCATACACATAATATAAATATAACCAGCAGTAGTTTATATAATAATATTGCCCGGCGAAGTGGATGCGTGATATTGGTCTGTCTCAACCATAGCATACACAAAGTCTTGCGACAAAGGAACCAAAAGACAGAGTAAAAACAACTTTATTATTATACACTTCAAGATACAATGAACCCACTATAGGCGCAACAATTACGTCTATTCGAACTTAGTTTTTGGGAACTGTGGCAGCTTCTATAATCCATATCCTACTGTCTTGGTCTGTGCCATGTTTTCCAATTCGTAGTTTCACTGAACAATAGATCCAACTAGACTTACGTCGATTCTTGCATTTCGATCAATCTTTATTTACTGTCTTCTTCGTGTCTTCTGTAGGCACAATTTAGCGACATAACTTAACAACTTGACAATTAAACGATAACGTAGGAAATTATGTCTTTTGGCGCCCTCCCCCATCCTGCCTTTCTCAACTCGTCCCTTAATTATCTTCAAAGTAAAATAAATATAAACTGGTACCAACATCCCAGCCCCTAATTGTATGCAGCGATCAACGATACTATTATTTAAAAATACAAATTACTCATCCAATAGAGCACATACAATAATCATAATTATTATGTATAACAAGATATATATAATCAACTAATGTCAAGTAAACGGTGTACGCATGTCCACTGTCCAATCAGGTCATCACAACGAATGTTCTCTTAATTCAGTTAGTGTCAATTTCAGTTCAATTGGCAGACCTAGTTCTCTGATTCTAGCACCAACACCAGCTTGTTAATTGGTCTGTCCAACATGCTCGTTAGAGTCTTAATCTTCACGCGACGCACGAATCCCTTTTGGTCGCGGACCACTTCCTGCATTCTACCCAAAGGCCAGGAATTTCGCGGCGCCTTGTCGTCCACGATCAACGCAATGTCTCCTACTTCGAAATTGCATCTTGGTGTCAGCCATTTCTGGCGTTCCTGCAGCAGAGGGAGATACTCTCGAAGCCAACGCTTCCAGAATAAATCAGCCATGTACTGGACCTGCCGCCAACGACGCCGAGTGTACGAGTCTTCTTTGCAGAACACACCAGGTGGTAGATTTGGTTGCGTCTTGAGCAGCAGAAGGTGATTCGGAGTTAGAGTATCTAGGTCGCACGAGTCATCAGACGATTTTGTGATTGGTCGGTTGTTGACGATTGATTCGATTTCGCATAAGAACGTTTGCAAACAGTCGTCGTTAAGGATCTGTTCTTTCAAGAAAACTCTCGCTATGTTTCTCACTGTTGTTATCGGACGTTCCCACACGCCGCCGTGATGAGATCCGGTTGGTGGGTTGAATAGCCACTCTACGTTCTTCTGTAGCATCACATTGTGGATCGCTGACTGATTCCATTGGTCAATCGCTTCTCTTAAATGACGTCCACCTCCGACGAAATTAGTGCCGTTGTCTGGTCGTATTTCCTTGACCTTTTCTGGCAATGAATCGTCGCAACGCGTTGATGCACGAATCAGTAGTCAGCGATTCAACTACTTCCATGTGGATTGCACGAACTTTCAAGTTAGTGAAGACTGCGACATATCTCTTCACAATACATCGTCCACGCTTCACCTCGATCGGGCCGAAATAGTCTACACCGACTCGGGTGAATGGCGGTTCGTCTGAAATTAGACGGTCGGCCGGAAGATCAGCCATATTTTGCTCTCGAATGATCCAATACCTTTGTCTCAAAAGTTAAAGTACATGGTTCCTTCCGGAATGCCCTACTTCCTGGTGGGCATGGCTGATAATCAGCTGAGACACATGAGCATTCTTAGACAAGATAGCTGGGTGTTTAGCTTCCACAGGCATTACTGCACGGCTAAGACGGCCGCCAACTCTCAAGAGGCCTTCGTCCACAGTAGGATCCGCTTTGAAGAGTGAACTGGATTTCTTCACTCGTTTGTGCTTCTCTATGGCATCGATCTCTTCCCGGAACGACTGTCTTTGAACAAATCGCAGGATCCCATTCTCGGCTTGTTGGAGCTCCTGGATAGTGAGCGGCATATGGTCAGTCCTTGATCGAACTCTCACTCCTGCCTTTTTACTTTCTCGCCATGTCCTGTTTCTCGACAGGATCGCAATCAACTTGATGGAGGGCTCGTCTGATTTCCTTTCTGTCACTAGCCAGTACCAGTAGATTGGTTCTCAATCGCATGAACCAAGCCACGATTTTCTTTAGGGCAAGCCAATCCGAAAAATGTGTTATTAGCCGATTTGTCGCATCTTGGACTGGATTGGTTTGGACTGCATTCACGGTGACTTCTTTCTTCACTTCGGGGTCGTCTTCATCATCTCCTTTACGGATTTCCGGGGATTTAGGCCACTCGGTTTCCGGTTTCCATAGGAATTCCGGCCCATCGATCCATCGTTTGCTGTCGAGTAAACCATCGGCTGACAGTCCTCTGGATGCATCATCTCTTGGGTTACTCTTTGTGTCCACGTATCGCCACTGCGATGGCTCTGACCCTTCTCGGATCATGTTAACCCGATTGGCGACGAATGTGTGAAACCGTGTCGTTTCATTCGCGATGTACTTGAGCAGTTATGTCTGTCCAATACTCTGTGTCGTGTATGTGAATCTCCAACTCGGTCGTCATCATTTTGTTCATGCGCACTGACACTGTTGCAGCTGTGAGTTCCGCACGTGGAATCGTGAATGGTTTGACTGGAGCGACACGGGATTTCCCAGCCAGCAGTGTGCAATGTACGTTATCAGTTCTGCTAACTAGTCTCAGGTAAGTCACTGTTCCATACCCATAGTTGCTGGCATCAGAGAAGTGGTGAAGTTGGGCTGATTCTATTTCTCCGAAGTCATCTGGCTTGACAGAGCAACGGACGGCGAAGCTGGCCAGCTTGGGTAATTCAGCCATCCACTTTTGCCAACGCATCAGCTGGGGCTCTGGAACTGGATCGTCCCACCCAATCCTCAAACAGCATGGATCTTGCAGGATGACCTTCGCTGGGAGAACGAACGGACTTATCAGTCCCAACGGGTCGTAGGTAGAACTGACTGCTGACAGGATGCTTCTTCTCGTCAACGGTCTCTCCTTTATTGTGATCTCAAATCTGAACGTGTCCGTTTCGACACACCACTGGATTCCAAGAGCTCTTCCCAATGGTAGATCAGTGTAGTCAAAGTCCAGGTCCTTCACCTCGTTTGCCCGTTCGTCTTCTGGCACCGAGTTCAGTACGGTTCTCTTATTGCTTATCCCCTTGGTGAGGCGAAATCCGCCTTTGTCACAGGTACCAGTTAGATCTCTGATCAGCTCAATTGCCTCATCTTCTGTTCGTACCGATTTCAGGCAGTCGTCCACGTAGAAGTTCTTTAGAATGGTGCTTGCCACCTTGTCGTCATACTTGGATTCGTTGTCGGTGGCTGTCTTCCTCAGAGCGAAGTTCGCACAACTTGGTGACGATACTGCACCAAACAAATGTACCGTCATCTGGTATTCTTCTAGCGGCTGTAGTAGATCTCCGCCAGGCCCCCACAGAAATCGAACAACGTCGCAGTCGTCAATAGTTTACACGGACCTGGTGGAACATCGCTTCGATGTCTGCCATCAAAGCGACTGGCTCTTGTCGAAATCTCAGGAAGACTGCTACCAGAGTGTTCGTTAGGTCCGGCCAATGTAGCAGCCGTTCGTTCAGTGAGGTGCCTCTGTATCGTGCGGAACAGTTGAACACAACGCGAATCTTGTTCGGCTTCCTTGGATGGTAGACGCCATGATGTGGTATGTACCATACCTTTCCGTCAATCCTATTTAGTTGTTCTTGTGGTACTTGCCGCGCGTATCCTCTCTTGATTAAATTGTCCACGAACGCTTTGTAATCGTCTTGCAGTTGAGACTTCTTAAGAAGCCTTCTTTTCAGTTGTGCTGGGCAATGTTCCGCTTGTGGTCGATTGTTTGGCATGTTGACTTCCTGTTGTCTGAATGGCAGGGCTGTCTGGTAGTGTCCTTCCTTCTGTTCCACGTTGGCTGAAACCATGCTCATAAACGTCTATCCTGGCTTGTCGTCCAAAGTGCGTTCGTTGAAGTCTTGGCGAAAGTAGCTTTCCACTTGTCTTTCGATACCCTTGTCGCCACAAACGCTGCACCGGTTCACAGACACATACTGCGTGTGGTGATCGTCTTCCTCACAGTTTCGAAGAAGACCACGAATCGCCCATCCAAGCAGAGTCTTCACGGCGTATGGTCCATTTTCTTGGCTGTGCACCACTTGCCATGGCTATGACGCTTTTGGTGCATTGGTTCCGATTAGAAGCTCAACCTCGCTGTCGATGTCGGGAATGTGTATTCCTCGTAGGTAGGACCACCTGTCGACATCTGCCTGCCGTGGAACGTCTTTCATACTGACTGGCATTTCTTCCCTTGTATACACCATCGGCAGTTTGACTGTGTTGGTTCCGCTGAAGTAGCATGCTTCTAGTTCTCTGATCACGTATGTGTCAATGACACGGGTCTTTTCCATTGTCCGAAGTCGCACTTTTGTTCTTCTACCTCTCGCATTTAGCTGATCCATAAGTTTCGTTGTACAAAACGTCGCGTCGCTTCCTTCATCCAGGAACGCGTACGTTTCTATGTATTTGTCGCTGTTTATCAGCTTGACTCTCACCGGAATGATGGCCACCGTGCTGTCGTAGTCACCGGCCCCAGTACTCATACACGTCTTGCTAGTATCTGGCGCATCTGATTCCTCAAGCCTGTTATCTTGTGTGTCATCTTTCTTGTAATGCAACACTGTTGGATGACTTCCACGGCAAATTGTGCATTTCAGTCTATTTGTACAGTCGTTGCTTCGGTGTCCTGTGACGAGACATGCAAAACACGATCCGTTTGACATCAAAAATTTCAACTTTTCGCGACGTGGCTGATTTCGCATTTTTCTACACATCTCCATAGTCTCCTCGACAGTACATGCATGACTTGTTGAAAGCAGGCGTTTTATCTTGTGTAGGTGCTTTCGTCGTAGTCGAGAACACGCTTCGTGGTCTTGGTGGCTTGTACTGTCCTTTGTAATGGCTCTTCGGGTCTTCTGGCTTGCGCCTTGGTTCCATGTCGTTTCCGTATACTGGGTCCGTCGCAATTTCAGCTTGTTCCTCAACGAATTTTACGAGATCGTCAAACTTCATGGTTTTTCCTTCCTTCTCTTGCTTGTTGAAGACCACCCGTCTCCATCGATCCATGAACTTTTCGAGAAGTTTCTCGACGAGTGCCTTGATGTTTTTTGGATGATCTATCTCCTTCATGCTTTCAAGAGTTTTCATGGGGTTACTGCAGCTTTGGAGGAATACGGCGTAGCTGTTCATTGCACGTCCGTTGTTCGCTTCAATTTGTCGCCAGTTAGCCGCCTTGGTCATGTACGCTGACGCTATCTTGTAATCTTTCCCGTACTTCCTTTTTAGCAGTCTCTGTGCCTCTTCGTACCCTTCGTCTGCGTCTATTAACATGCAACTACGTACTAGCTCGTTTGGTTGTCCTTTCGTAAATTGTTCGAGATAGTACAACCTATCCTTGCTGGATTCTGTCTTATCTTCAATGCAATGCTGGAATGACCTCCAGAACGGTGCCGACTCTAAAGGACTTCCATCGAAAGGTGTTACTTCGCGCGGTGGGAAAGTGAATCTCTTGTGTTGGTCGATTACGAGCCTGTTCCAATTCTGCATGATGTCTGCCGCAGAGTTTGCGATATCACGTTGATTAATGTCTGACTGTTCTGAGACTTGCTCGTCCTTTGCTGCTGCTGTTGATTCGTGCACTTGTTCATGCTGGCTTGAAGGAATGTACTCCGCAGCCGTAGCGTCTAATGGTGTCGAATGTGGTTCATCGTGGTACTGCAGTTGTGTGTCTGGCTGTGCCATATCTTCGAACAATGCATACACATTCGCTCTTGCAGTCACCACATTTAGTTCTTCTTGTAACGTCAGCTGCTCACGTCTTTGGCGAAGCTGATAGTCTTCACAATCGAGAGCTTGAACTTTCTTCAGCGCAATGGTTTGGGCTATTAACTCTGCCTTCTTGGCTTCCTCTTTCATTCTTGCTGCAGACGCTTCACTGAAAAATTAAGAACTGCGTGATGCTTGTGATCTCCTTGATGTCCGAGACCCGGCTTGGGAGACACTATCTTCTGGTCTCACGTTCTCTGGGTGATCTTCTGGAGTTCGTTTCCGGCACGTGACCTGGCGAATTTGACGTCGAGGCACGTTTTTCGGCCATGTCTGCAATATACTGATACGCGCCGATATGAAACCAGTAAGTTCGTTTGGGGCGGAGTCGGTATTGTGCGGTACTATATTGCACGCTCTGCAAACAGCTCGAAATACCACTATTTTCAGTTCGAAAGTTCGTAAACTGTTCTCACACTGTAAAGTTCTCTTTCTGGGTTCAGTATAATAAGGCTAGCTTTTCAACTAACTGTAATGTTTATTTGAACGGCTGTCTACATCGGTACAGTGCTCTAGCCAACTCACACATGAGTGCCTACTCAATCATGCAACATAGTCCAGGATATTACATCCCCCTTTTTAACATAGTGAACAAGAACAGTAAACTATAACTTATTGTCTCTGCATGTATTGTATTATTCTAATATGGCGCACCTATTCTAGTATGGCACAACTATTCTAGTATGGCACACTATTCTAAATAGTTACAGGTCAAGCCTGTCCGGCTGCTTGACAGCTCTGCCAGACCGCGTTCGGTATGCCAGTTGCGTCGCGTCGTCAGCTCTTCTCGTGTGCTCATCGTTTTGCCCCGTTGTTGTGGGCTGTGCGCGGGGTGTGTCATCGCCGCCTACCGCTGTCAGTGTTTCGTCTGCGAAGTGTACCCTTCTTGGCGATGGTGTCGCTTGTAACTGACGTCGATTGCGCCTCAGGATGCGACCGTTCTGCGCCTCGACTAGGTACGACCGCGGCTCTTCGCAGGTCGCTGTTACAGTGGCTTTCTGCCACCGGCCAGACGCTTGGTCTTGTATGCGCACATGTTGCCCTGCCGTCAATTGTGACATGGCGTGCGCGTGCGCGTCGTGAAACGTCTTCTGCGTGTCCTGGCGCTCCTGCAGTCGCCTGTAGATGTCGTCTCTACGCGTCAACGGGTTGCGAATCTGGATGGGGAGGTCGCCTTTCAACTTCCGTGCGTACAACAGTTCGCTGGGTGACGGTAGATGATGATCGAGAGGCGTCGTCCTCAAGCACAGCATCGCCTTGCATGGATTCATGTTGCTCTCCTTCGCCTTCAGAAGAGTGCGCTTGACCGTCTGTATGGTGCGCTCAACAAATCCATTTGACTGTGGGAAGTGAGGAGAACTTGTCACATGCTCGAATCCCCATTCCTGTGCGAACTTCTTGTAGTTGACGCAATCGTAGTGTGGTCCGTTGTCGCTCACGACCTTCTCTGGAACCCCGTATTCTGAGAATATGTCTGCCGTTGCCGCTACTACCGCGTGACTGGTACACGGTGTCGGCATCTTGCGTACAAACGGAAACTTGGAGTAATAATCAACTACTATTAAATACTCCGAGTTGTTGTAGTGGAACAGATCTGTCCCCAGGATCTGCCACGATCGTGTTGGCAACTCGTGCGGCAACAGTGTCTCTCTGGGATTGGTGTGCTGGTGTTCCTGACACACGGCACATCTCTTCACTACGTCCTCAAGGTCATTGCTGATGCCATTCCAGAAGACGCTAGTTCTCGCCCGCATCTTGCATTTCTCGATGCCTTGATGACCGGCGTGTATGCGCTGGATCACGTCCGCCTGCATACTTTGTGGTATAACTACACGCTCGCCTTTCAGGATGACTCCGTCCTCTACCGAGAGCTCATCACGGTAGCACCAGAATGGTCGCAAGATTATCGGGATGTCGGCACGCGTCTTTGGCCAACCTCTGATGATGACTTCTTGTAAGTCGCGGAGAATCGTGTCCGTGTCCGTCTCCCTTCGCAGTTCCAGTATCTTGTTGTTCGAGAACTGCACCATGCTGACCATCACATCGAGGTCAATTTCTTCTCTACTTCGAGGGTTTGGCAGTCTCGACAACCCGTCGGCTAGGAGCAACTCCTTTCCTGGCCTGTACTTGATAGTGATGTCATAGTGCTGAATCCTCAGTAGCATCCTTTGCAGTCTAGGTGGGGCTGCCATCAAGTTCTTCAGCTGAATCATTTCCAAAGGCTTGTGGTCGCTCTCAACTACGAAGTGTTTGCCATACACGTATGTTCTGAAACGTTCTGCGCCAAACACAACAGCGAGTAGTTCTCGTTCTATGTTGGCGTACCGCTTTTCGGTGTCTGTCAGGCTCTTGGAAGCGTATGCGATTGGTCTTCCTTCCTGTAACAGGACAGCTCCCAATCCTCTTCCTGACGCATCAACTTGTATTGTATAGTCTTTATCACAGTCAAAATACGCGAGTGTCGTCTCAGCGCATATCGAGGACTTGACCTTATCGAAGACTTCTTGGTGCATCTGTGACCACTGGTATTCGACGTCTTTCTTCAGTAGGTCGCGCAACATTGCCGTGTTCTGCGACAAGTTGGGTACGAACGGGCCCATGTATGTGACGATTCCCAAGAACTCCTGCAGTTCCGTTCTGTTCGTTGGAGCTGGGATCATCTGAATGTCCTCCACCTTCTTCGGGTCTGGGTGAGCGCCCTTGTCGTCATACAAAATACCAAAGAAGCTGATCTGTGATGCCTTCACCACACACTTCTTGCTGTTGAACACCAAGCCGTACTCACGGGCAACGTTCATGAGATTCCGTAGGTTGGCGTCATGCTCCGCCTCTGTGCGTCCAAATACGGCGACGTCATCAGCTATGCCGACCGTCCCGGGACAGTTGTCGAGGATCGCGTCCATCTTCTGCTGGAACACGTCTTGCGACATGACGAGACCAAACGGCATTCTCGTGAAGCAGTACCTGCCAAAGGGACTGTTAAAGGTCGTCAGAAGGCTGCTTTCATGGTCCAGTTTAACTGACCAATAGCCGTTCTTTGCATCTAGCTTTGAGAAGTGCTTCGCGATTGTGAACTTGTGAGTGATTTCTTCAAGTGTAGGTGTCTTGTGGTGGCATCTCTTTATGGCTCGGTTGAGATCCTTGGGATCCAGGCATATCCTCAACGAACCGTCCTTCTTGCGCGAGAATGCCAGACTAGATACCCACTCTGTTGGTTCGGTGACTCGCTTGATGACTTTATCTTGCACCATCTTGTCTAGCGCTTTCTGGAGCTCCTCCTTCAGTTGAATCGGACACTTCCTTGGCGCGTGTATCACTGGCTGCACGTCTGGGTCTGTCACGATGTGATATGTTCCTGGGAAGTTTCCCAAGGTGTCGAAGCGATCTGGGTACGTCTGCTTCAGCACTTGCGTTGACCCAATGGGATCGGCTTGTTGACTGATCGTATTCTTCTCTATGGCGCAGTGTAGAGTCACGAGTCGTAGTTGGCGAGAGTTTGGTAGTCCTAGGATTGCTGGACCTTCTGTGTCTGCCACAAAGAATTCGGCGTCCACCCAATCGCTCTGCTTATATCGACATGCCAATTGGATTGTTCCATACTGTGGAATTCGTGTACCGTTATAAGCAGACAAGATCGTGTGGTCTCACGGCATCAACGTTCCATGTGTCGGGTGTTGTCCAGTTATCGCGTCAGGGAACATCTTCCTGAATACCCTCAGCGGGAGTATGTTCCCTTGGGCCCCTGTGTCCACTTTGACCTTCAGGTCTGCTGTTTGCCCCTTGCGTATATTGGGCAGTTTGATGTCGAGATTGGCGAATACTTCGTCGTGTATCCATTGTAGTGCCGTTTGTCGTCAATGATGCGAAGCTCAGGTGTTCAAATTGTGCTTCCAATTTGTCTTGTGGCTCCGCGTATCCTCTCTGCAGACCTACAGCGTGGACGTCTCGCTTCCGCCTGTATGCTGCGGATGCCCCGTCGCTGTGCCATTCGCGTCTTGTCTTGGATCGCGCTCTGACGACATGCTGTCCTCTCCCCCTTTTAGGTTGACCTTGACCCCCATCAGACTTCTTACACACCGCCTGCCAATGATTTCTGCCGCCACATTTCTTACAGGTGGAACCGTATGCTGGGCATCTGTCCTCTTTTAGGTGAGCCCTCCCACAGAATCGACAGCCTTTACTGGGATTGGCTGCGCGGACATAGTGCACGTTGGTGTGATTCGACTGTACGCTTTGCAGCTGCGTCATGTGACTTATTGACGCTTCTGTTGTGCGCCCTATGTCCAGTGCTTTTTCTAGCGTGAGTTTATCGTCATGACCCAATAGCTCTTTTTGTAGCTCTGCAATGTTAGTGCCGATGATCAACTGTTCAATGAGTCTTTCCTCTGCTTCAGCTTGATTAAATTTGCATTTTTGCGCTTGCAGCTTGCACCGTGTGACGTAATCATCGATTGATTCACCTCCTGCCTGACTGTATTTTTGTAGATAAAAACGTTGCACCCTAAAGTTTACTTTGGGCTCAATGTGTGCTTGGAATTTTTCCCACACCAGTGATGGATCTGTTCTATCACTATCTGATAAGTTCCACGAATTGTATATTTTTATACCTTCATCACCGGCATATAGCAGTATATGCCTATGGTTGACCATTTTGTCGACTTTTGTGTCTTTTACATTGAAGTATATTTCACATTTTTGCTTGAACAGTTTGAATGTTCCAGCTAGGTCTGCGTTAGACCAGTCCATTCGTGGATGGTCAGACATTATTCCGTGTTCGCAGTAGTCAGTTGAGTGTGTATTGCATACAATGTATTTCTTTATTTATAGCAATCACAACACGGCGTACGTCTTGCACGCGCTACACTCGTGCGTCGACGAGCATTACGTATAGCGTAGATCATCACACTTCTTCGCTTTTGTCGCGTCACGCTTTTCGTTGTATGTGCCGCTTTACTTTTGTAGCTTTCAATGTATTCATACGCCTGCTTTTCTAGCGATGGACGTCTCTACTGCAGTGTGCTGTACGTGAAAATAGTTCGGCTTCATTTTACTTCATTCGCTATGCTGCCTTCGTGGCACAATAATCGCATATTTCAAGTTAGTTTGACATTCAATGTTCTTACGTGGTCCATGCGTGCTTTCTTTGCATCGAACCGCTGCCACCATGTAAAGTTCTCTTTCTGGGTTCAGTATAATAAGGCTAGCTTTTCAACTATCTGTAATGTTTATTTGAACAGCTGTCTACATCGGTACAGTGCTCTAGCCAACTCACACATGAGTGCCTACTCAATCATGCAACATAGTCCAGGATATTACACACACAACAATGTTCGCACAATTCCTTCGTATCATATAATTTCTTGCTAAATGTAGGCGTAACGATTACGTCTATTTGAATTTAGTTTTTGGGGACGGTGGCAGCTTCTATAATCCATATCCTACTGTCTCGGTCTGTGACAAGTTTTCCAATTCGTAGTTTCACTGAACAATAGATCCAACTAGACTTACGTCGATTCATGCATTTCGATCAATCTTTATTTACAGTCTTCTTCATGTTTTCTGTAGGCACAATTTAGCGACATAACTTAACAACTTGACAATTAAACGAGAACGTAGACAATTATGTCTCTTGGCGCCCTCCCCCATCCTGCCTTTTTCAACTCGTCCCTTAATTATCTTCAAAGTAAAATAAATGTAAACTGGCACTAACACCTACATTAACAATCGTGTTATAATAGTACTGTCTTTAGCACATCCTACCTCAAAATCCCACCTCCCACATATTTTTAGGCCAACCTGCCACCTATTTTTAAGGCCAACTTCCCACTTCCCACAATTTTTAGGATCAACCTCCCACTTCCTGCCAAATGGAACTAGCTGATTGTTTACCTGATGAATATCCCCATAGACGTATGGCGGATGTCATAAATCACACAATGACCCATGTATCCATTAATACGGGCGAACCAAATTAAATATCTAACTATAATCGAGCTAGCGTATGTTTGTATGTCAACGTTTTCCTCCTAGACGGCTTGTTAGGAGGAAAACGCCTTTATTTTTTAGAAATACCCCGTATATCAAAGGTTCTTGGTGGGTTTTTTTTTTATGGTAGATTAAATGTTCGCTATGTAAAACGTTAACTTCCAACAATCGCAAAAACCACGCACGCCCGGGGAATACTTCAGTACGTAAACCGTTTGAGAGTACGTAGCGCTATCTGAGCGGTTAATATTACGTAAAACGTTAACTTCCAACAATCGTAGAAACCACGCGCGCACGCGGCGAATATTTCGTCTAGCTATATTCATAAAAGCGATCACTTATTTGGTAAACATTGCTATCATGACTGTCACGTATGAACTACCAAGTTATCTCGTCCTGGGGACCGTCATTTTTGCATAACGACATCACGCAATGTAAATGAACTTACTGCACTGGAGCATATCCGCACACGACTGGAGCATATCCGCACGTTAAGGATGCATTTCCCAATGTAGAAATAGCACTTCGTGTGTATCTCATGCTGATGGTCAACACCCTTATGAAAATATACCATCATATTCCATGGTAAATACCATGGTGTTTTGAAAAAGGTAAGCCATGATAAAATACCAGTAATTCATGGTGTTTTGAAATAGGGAAACCATAGCAAAATACCATGGTGTTTTGAAACAGGTAAACCATGGTATACCATACACAATTTATGAAAAAGCTTGGTCTACCACAGTTTACCACGTAATGTCATGGCATACCATTGTTTACCATGTAATACCATGTAATGTAACGTATATATGTAATTCCATGAAATTTTATGGCATATTTTCATAAGGTGGATGCATTTCAGTGGCAAATGTTCGTTTTCGAAAATGAAACACATCAAGAATACGCTTCGCACAACCACAACACATGAACGGCTTACTCATCTAGCACTAATGAGTATACAACGTGACATTTGGCGTGAGGTAGCCCTTATAAAAATATACCATCATATTCCATGGTGTTTTGAAACAGTGAAACCATGATTAAACAGTGTTTTGAAACAGGTCAATCATGGTACACCATACAATTACCATACACAATATATGGAAAAGCATGAGTCTACTGCAGTTTACCATATAGTAATTCCATGCTATGTTTTCATAAGGGATGAACTCGCCTTTTCAAGAACAATGTTCTTAGTATCTTCCTGGAAAATGACAGACTATCAACCACAGGTTTGAAGTCTTTCAGAACAGATGCCTTCGCAAAATACTCAATATATTCTGACCTAACACCATCTCCAATGCAGAACTCTACAGAAGAACATCAACCCAGCCCATCACATTGGAGATAAAACGACGCAGATGGCAGTAGATTGGCCACGTCTTGAGAATGCCGCAGACAGCAATAGTTCGAACTGCTTTCTGATGGACTCCAGATGGAAAACGGGTGAGAGGAAGACCGAAAGAAACCTGGAGAAGAACGGTGGAGCGAGAAATGAAAGAACATGTGGCGTACTCTGGTGTCGGCCTTATGTGCACTTCTGCACAAAGAGGATTAAGTAATTCGCTTTATTGGGGTTTTAATTCTTCGCAAATTGTGAATGCTTGGCCACCCCCGTTATCGTTGTGTTTGTGTATTCGAAGTAAATGGAATTCCAATGTGCTTACTTTGCTGATCCGCATGAACACTGTAGCGCCACTTGGCGGCCTGAGTACAAAGCGAACATGCAGTGGCACTACCTTATGGAGGCTGGATACTAAGCTTTAAATGTAGTGGTGCCACCTACCGGAGAATAATTGCATGACAGACAGGATACCGTGGCTTGGGAACATTTCAATTCCACCATATACATGTAGATATATGCACTTTAGACCAATATGTTATTATAAACCATATGATTCTATAACAATAGCTTAGTTAAAAATAGCAAACATAATACAAACACACAAACAGTGCATTTCAGATACTTTGACGAACAAAGAAAATGGCCTATGGTTGCCACATTTTCTTTGTTCGTCAAAGTATCTGAAATGCATTGTTTGTGTGTTTGTATTATGTATATATATATTAGTGTCAAAATAATAGGAAATAGCTTGTGACATAATATGAATGAGAAGCCTACATGAGTGCATGAAAGTTAAATGCGGCCTGGGTTCTAAGAGTATACTCATTCGTGTTTCATAGTGAACAAGCAAAAAAAACATTTTAATACTGACAATAACTGATTTTAATGTTTTTTTATTTATTTACAGACAGTGAGGTTCCACAGAACTGTAAGATAACCTCACATGTGCATGTGAGTGTTCAGGCACCACGTGATCAAATGTCATACACAAAGAACACATTGCAACAATTTGCTAAACATTAAGCAATATCAAGTGACAAAATGTGCTTGTATTTACAGTTGGACAAAAATAGTAAATATCAGTCACACAAAATGAATGCCATTGTAGTTTGTGGATGACATCGGGAATGTGAACACAGTGTTCGTTCGCTATAGTTCATGCCACTACAAGCAGCATCATTGGAGGTCGCTGTCATATGTCAAATTTGTCAGCACAAATTACATGTCCATGTTCATCATATTCCTGCTTTGTGACGCAAAGTGAACTATACATGTCATCTTTGCACAGCTGACAACCGCCTTGCCACACGTACGTCTGGGCACTGAAACAAAGTAACAACATATATATATATATTGTATATATATACTGTGTATATATATATATATAAATATATATATATATATATATATATATATATATATATATATATATATATATATATATATATATATATATATATATATACTGGTACATATTATTTAGATTATACATATGGACAGGATGCATGTGCGTTTGCGTCATTTAAAACATTAAACTTTTTTTTAAATGTTCTGACACACATTTGAACCCAAGCCTGCAACAAACCAGTAATCACTTCCATCCATTATAGATGCTTAATATGACATTTTGAATAACTCCCCAATAAGTAAGTCTACGTGAATTATTTACAACAACCCTAGTTTTTTATATCTACAATTCTGTGCTAAATGTTACTTTACAATAAAACAATCCTACATTACAGAATATGCTGACTGCAACAGTATTATTATCAGTAGACGTAAATAACTTACTTCTCTGGCAAGTGAATATTCAGATCATATTCGTCTGGTGTCAGTGCTCGCAGGTCCTCATATCTGAAACAATAACATTCATATTTTTAATATGCTGCAGAATGAACAGTGCAAATCAGTCAAACCCTAGTACACTTTGAAAACAATTTATGATCAGTAGGTTATACAGCACAGTTTCAATTGGCAATATGCATAGGCGTGAACTCTGAGTGGGCAAGACCTGTCTTTTGCATAGTTGAAAGTGCACTACTAGATTATTTGTGAAAGTGACTCTTCGGATGTGTCTTAAACTGAAGATTTTTTATTCACGTGCCATTTTACAAATCTTATAATACAAGAAAGTCACATAAGACCAAACGTTTAAGAAAATCTAAATCTAAGAAAAAGACTTACAGCTTAGAATTGGCACCTACAAATATGAATCGCTAAACAATGAAACTTCTAACTAAAAGATAGTATGATCATACAGCAAACACATACCATAATATTGTATATCACAGGAATCTACTTATGTCATTTGCAGATAAAGTTAATCTTAGTTTTGGACATTTTTCTCTAGTTTTGTCAATAAACACCAATATTTACCTTTTTTTCCTCCAATTTTCATGCCCAAAAGCGAATTTCCCAGAAAAACCCCAACCCTGTATGGGACATGTGCTGCACTTACAGTCGGTCCTTGAATCCAGGCAGTACACAGTTGCCTCCTGTCAAGACAATGTTGCCATACATATGAGGCTGCATCTCTGCAAGATAAGAAACATGCATGTGAACACATCTCATAACTGCAGGTAGGTGTTTGCTCACGCTATTGCAATCTTGAAACAAGTATTTAGTGGCCGCAATTCACGTGTCAATGCAGCAAAAATTTTATAATTTGTGCAACTGTTCAGAGTGTGTGTGCCACTTCTGTGTTTTGGTGACCTATTTCATGCAAATCTTCTGACTACAGTTTCTCAACAGCTCGATTAAAAATAGTCTAAACTATTGACAGCATAAACAAATGTACCAAATATTTTTGATTGTAGAAATAAACAAAAACATATCTGACTATATCTGTGGACACACAGCCATATATGGTCATAAGAACATACAGATGAACAAAATGCAAAACTCACACGGGCCATCAGCATAAGCAATTATTAATAAAGTCATTGGTTTAGAACCTAGTTTATGAAAATGTTGTCCATGCAGCATTAAGAGTATATTCACCTGCCAAAGAATTAAACATACAGGCTATAACAATTATCAAATTACATTTATTATAAAACATGGCAAACATAATTTTATTTTGCTGAAAAAAAGATAAATTAGACATCTACCTTCTGGTAAACTGGACACAGAATGCCATATAGCTTCTGGAATGCCCATTTCTTCAAGCCCAATGTCAGAAGGATGAAAGAGAAGCTCAGGCACAGAAAACCTCTCAATGTTCATACGGATAATCTGGAAAGAGATATCATACAGTAATTCTGTTAATAAAAAATCACACGGAAGCCAATAAAAAATGTTGAGTACTGACAGACAGACAGACAGACAGACAAAATCGTTTATTTATCCATTTGTACATAGTATTACAGTAACTGTAATTCCTATTAATTAATATATTTAGTACAACGTGGATTTGGGAGACTCCTATTAAGACTAAAGAAGTCGCTCTCATAGGAGCCACCTTGGTACGTTTTCATTGAATTTATTGTATATTTCCGCTTGTGTAGATTAACGTTAACACGTACAGCTAGATTAATTATTTATTATTGACCATGCGTGCAAGTGTAGCAGTTAACTTCGGTGCATATGCATACATAGCTTTTTATAATAATTTTTTTAGCATAAGATATATATCCCTGTAAGCTGTGTGTGGTCACCTTATCTTTTAATATGTCTGGAGTATTGTTGATGATATGTGGTAAATTATATTTCAGACACTTTTTTGCAAATTCGTGTTGTGTTCTAAATGTGTGTATTTTGTTGTGTTTACGCGTGAAATGATTATGTATGTGTGTATTCTGGTTTATCGGCCAGCTTTGTAAGTATGCTGGTAATTGTTTGTGTATGAATTTATAATAAAATCGTAGTATCTGTACTTTAAGTAAGTCTTCAACCTTTAGAACAGAGAGGCTTTTAAATAATGGTTCCGTATGTGAGTTATATTTGGTTACAGATATTATTCTAATTGCTTTCTTCTGTAATTTTATTATCCTATTACACTGATAGCCCCAAATCATTAGGCAGTAATTTATGTGGGGTAATATTAATGAATTATACAGTATAATTCTGATACTTTTTGGTAAGACATGCTTCAATTTGTTTATAATTCCGATTGTCCTAGAACACTTATTTGCTATTTTCTCAATGTGTTTATTCCAATTTAAATGTGTGTCTAATATTAAACCTAAGAAGTTGAAATGTTGGACTCTTTCAATGTTTACACCATCTATTGTTAGTGTTGGTACTGTTACCTTTTTGTTTGGCATTTGAAAAATCATATATTTAGTTTTGTTGATATTTAATGTTAATTTATTTAATTTTAACCATTCTGCTATGTTGTGTAGTTCTGTATTTATCATATGTTCAGTATTTGGATTGTTTGTACCATTTGTAAAAGACCCGAGCGTACTTACTAGAGAAGTATCATCGGCATATGTAATGAATTTAAAGACATTACTGGCTTGTGAGAAATCGTTAATATATATAATGAATAACAGAGGACCTAGTATTGAGCCTTGTGGGACTCCCGTGTTTATAGGTAAGACATTTGATTTTATGTCATCAATTTTTACAAATTGCTCACGGTTTGTTAAGTAACTCTTTAGTAATTGTAATGCTGATGGTTCCAACCCATAATGTTCTAATTTTTTTAAGAGGATTGTGTGGTCAAGTGTATCAAATGCTTTCGATAAATCAAGAAATATACTGATGGGTAATTGGTTGTTATCCAAGTGTGTAGTGATCCTATCGACTATTTCTAGAGCTGCATATTCAGTTGAATGGTGGGGTCTGAATCCATATTGACTATCAGACAGTAGTTTTGTATTAGTAAAATACATGAGTAATTGGTTATTCATAATTCTTTCCAATACTTTTGAAATAACAGGCAAAAGGGATATTGGTCTATAATTTGTGAATAATGTGGGATCATTTTTCTTAAATATAGGAATAACTTTTGCTACTTTAAGTTTGTCAGGAAATTGTCCTGTGTTCAGCACTTGATTTATTAATAATGTTAAAGGTTTCACTATATCTGGTTCAATAAGTTTTAATAATTTGCTGGATATTCCATCACAACCATAGCTATTTTTATTTGGAAGGTTATTGATTATTTGTGATACGGATTCCTCTTGTATTTCTGTGAATCTGAAACCATTTGTATTCTTGTTTTTGAGAAATTTAGTGATATTATTTGCAGTTGTACATTGTATGTTTTCCGCAAGATTAGGGCCTGTTTCCGTAAAGATATGATTAAATTCATTAGCTATGTCAATCTTATTAGTATATGTCTTGTTATTTTGTTTAAAATATGTTGGAAATTACTGAGATGCCCCCTGATCGTCGGAGGTCGAAGTGTAATACTAACTAGTTCTGGTGCAGTGTAAAACTGTTTGCCCAGTCAGCCATTGTTTTACTTAACCACAAGAAATTAGCTTGAACCTGCTGTGAAGCGTTTCTGTCTGTATTGTCATCATCCATAGACTTGATGTAGCCCCTCTTGATGTGCGTGTAGTCTGGCAGGATGTAGTCTCGCACCACTGTGTTCTCTTTGCCTTTCTTCCTAAAAAATAAACACAAATTTAATTAGATGTTCATAAATCTTGTGTTTGTATATGTTCAAATATGTAGTGTGTGAATAATAACAGGCACAGTCAGCAGAGTTGGCATGTTTTTACCGGGTGGCAAATACCGGTAAATACCAATAGTGAGAAAAACCAGGAAAAACCCTCAAAGGGATTGTATTTGAAGTTGTATTGCAATAAAAGCTAGTGTAGCATTATCAGAATGAATATATAATTGATTCTGGTCAATTATAATATAGTTTGACTTAAAAACCAGCTACAAAAATTACATTCTAAAATATATGATCAACAGGTCTTCCACCTCTACCGCTCATGATGCTTATTTTCAGTGCTGCTAGTACAGAATGTGTATGTCTGTTGAGACTGGGAGATGGACGCCATGTTATATACACATTTGGGAAGGTACATGGTTTCCCAGCACACTACTGGTCATGCAAATTGTATTATTAAGGAACTGATGTTGGGCTCATCGAGACAATGTCCACAGCTGTCTGTAGTTCCTTACCCAATATTAGAAAACATGCTGACAGACATACTGACTAAGCTACTGTTTACTGAGAGGGTGGGTTAGCACCAGCCAATGTCCAGGGCTCAATATCCTAGTTGTACTTTAACCAGACTGCAAATTGGCACCAAACAATACTGGTGCTGCCTGTTTGAGTCACCAGGTCTCTTCAGAAGAAGACTCCACTAGCAATACTTAGCACTGTCCCTTGTGAGAGTAACAAAGGCATTTTATGGCTAACTGAAGAATGACACTTTCATGACATGGAGTTCCTGCTTTAAATTAATAAAAGGATTATAGCCATACATCGTAACTAGTACAACTGTTTGCTTAAGACGGATATTAACTATGTTTCCCAATAGACAATGTTAATCTCAGTAATGGACAGTTCTTCCCAGTCTATAAAGTTTTTCCCAGTTTACGGCAGTTTTTCCTGGGTTTTTCCCATTGCCCTGTCACCATTGTTCTGTGTGTCCTGTGTGTTCTGCCATGCAGTTTTAATGAGACATTCAGTCCACCATTAACTCAAAATATTAGAGAACTCACTTGACAATGTCGATGTCTTTCCACAGCTGGGTTGATACATAGCACACATCCTCCTTCATCTGATTGACGACGTAGGTCTCGTCCATCACCATCAGCTGTCTACAGGCACGCAATACAGCTCTGCAGCTCACACCATCTTGTATATAACTGTCTACAGGCAGTGTCAGACACACACTGCAGCTCACACCATCTTGTATATAACTGTCTACAGGCAGTGTCAGACACACACTGCAGCTCACACCATCTTGTATATAACTGTCTACAGGCAGTGTCAGACACACACTGCAGCTCACACCATCTTGTATATAACTGTCTACAGGCAGTGTCAGACACACACTGCAGCTCACACCATCTTGTATATAAATGTCTACAGGCACTGTCAGACACACACTGCAGCTCACACCATCTTGTATATAAATGTCTACAGGCAGTGTCAGACACACACTGCAGCTCACACCATCTTGTATATAACTGTCTACAGGCAGTGTCAGACACACACTGCAGCTCACACCATCTTGTATATAAATGTCTACAGGCAGTGTCAGACACACACTGCAGCTCACACCATCTTGTATATAAATGTCTACAGGCAGTGTCAGACACACACTGCAGCTCACACCATCTTGTATATAACTGTCTACAGGCAGTGTCAGACACACACTGCAGCTCACACCATCTTGTATATAAATGTCTACAGGCAGTGTCAGACACACACTGCAGCTCACACCATCTTGTATATAAATGTCTACAGGCAGTGTCAGACACACACTGCAGCTCACACCATCTTGTATATAACTGTCTACAGGCAGTGTCAGACACACACTGCAGCTCACACCATCTTGTATATAAATGTCTACAGGCAGTGTCAGACACACACTGCAGCTCACACCATCTTGTATATAACTGTCTACAGGCAGTGTCAGACACACACTGCAGCTCACACCATCTTGTATATAACTGTCTACAGGCAGTGTCAGACACACACTGCAGCTCACACCATCTTGTGTATAACTGTCTACAGGCAGTGTCAGACACACACTGCAGCTCACACCATCTTGTATATAACTGTCTACAGGCAGTGTCAGAAACACACTGCAGCTCACACCATCTTGTATATAACTGTCTACAGGCAGTGTCAGGCACACACCGCAGCTCACACCATCTTGTATATAACTGTCTACAGGCAGTGTCAGAAACACACTGCAGCTCACACCATCTTGTATATAACTGTCTACAGGCAGAGTCAGGCACACACACTGCAGCTCACACCATCTTGTATATAACTGTCTACAGGCAGTGTCAGGAACACACTGCATCTCACACCATCCAACTGTCTAAACAGACACACTTATTGCAGCAGCCCACATAATTTTGTATATAACTGTCTACAGATACACTTATTACTGCTTAGCTGTTTTATATAACATTGCAGTCACAGACTTAAAACCTAAACATTTACCTGTAGGAGATGATTTCTTTCAGGTGATTTGTGAGAACTTTTCCACCAATGTTAATCCTAAAATGTGATGGCAGGAAATTAAAACATCAGCAGAGATAAACAGTGTTATTATTGTTCAAATGATTCATTGTGGAAATATATATGTTTTGGATACATGTGTAAAAATAAAAAGTGGTAGTTTTCCTGCATAAAATAAATGATTTTTTTTATAAAATTGGTTGTTGCAATATTAGATTAATTACTCTGTGATTTTGCATTATTATTGTTCCTGAAAACAGCCTACACATTTACTGTTTACTGCTGTTAGACTGTTAGAGAAATAAATGTCCAATACATAAATCAATTTAATTATGGTTTATTCTCAGTGAGATACATCAAGAACATTTTACTATGTAAATAAAGTAAATAGGTCATATATAGAAGGAGTCCAACATTACTGTCCATCATATATTTGAAATTTGGAAACATCTGAAGCAACCGTGTTTCAAAGAATGGTAGAACAATATACACACGCACGCACACACCTGCGGACACCTTCAGTCAGTTTTTTGCCATTGTAATATGGTATAATGTGAGTGAAGGAATAGCCAGAGTCGACCACAAGACAACAGAGATGGGTCTCCTCACTCTGTCTCTTGAACTGGCTGAGAAAACTTGCTGCAAGGAGAAGCACGCCATCCACATCAAATACACAAACAATGTAAGTGTCTGTGGCATCTTCACTCACATATATTCCATGAAACCAAACAAATATTTCCCCCATAATTATTACAGGCTTGAATGTTAGTAATGTAATGACTGCATGTAATTTGACTCCCATTACTTCTTACACTTCTCTTTAATACAACAATGTCAGAAATAATTTCACTTATGTTAGTGTTATAATATAATTATTGTTGTAATGTAATATGTAATATTATAACACTAGTAGCCCATAAGCAGATTATATCATTAACAATAAGTGTATATAATTATTTTATATTAAAGAAATCAATTCCACCATAATAAAACTGTTTTATTGTTTTCTAAACACATTTATTCCCAAGAAAGAAAAACACTGGGTACACTTCTGAAGTTGTTGATGATTGAGAATAACCCCCTTGATAGTCGTTAAAACACCGCCATCATCATAGTAAAAAACCTAATCCCTCATTTACTTTTAGAAAAAGTTCTGATGTGAAACTGGGATTTTTTATTTCACCTAATACAAGTTGTACAAACAACAAAACAACATGAACCACGACAAAGCAGACCTTCATGTTTGATGTTTATAACGGGCAACTTACGATTGCATTTGTATATTGATTGGAACTGATATTCTTCAAAGAACATCTCAGTCATTGCCTCTGTGATAGATGTGAAGTTGAAGTATGGCTCGGTGATCAACAAGCCAGTCTCGTTGAAGTCCACCTGGGTGCAAAAGACTATTTCACAAACTGATGTACACAACACTTTCATAATATGGCACACATGTAAAACTACCTGCTTCAACATTGGTATGTGAGCATATGTGCATAATAATAGTAGGAAAAAGTATTCACGATATAAATCTTACTGTAGAAGTTGGGAACTAAAAAGACATAAATCATGCATTACACTACATACTTTCATCAGTCTGTGCAAATTATAAATTTGAAATGGTCTGACAAAGTTAGCAAAGAAATCAAAAAGAGAAAATGGAGGTGGATTGGTTATACACTATAAAAAACAACAGTCCAGTATCACCAGACAAGCACTAGCAAAGTCTAACATGGAAGTCTCAAGGGAAGAGGAAAAGAGGATGGCCCAGAAACACTTGACATCGAGACAGAAACAGAAAAGAAGATGAGCTACACTTGGAATGAAATAACAATGAAAGCACAGAACAATACACAGTGGAGAGCTTCTGTTGATGGCCCATGCTCACAGCAAGCAAACAGGCCTAAGTAAGTAAGACTACATATTGTATTTGGTTGGATGCCTGCCAACACATGTATAACATGCATGCCTGTAACACAATACCTTCAAGACATCCTTCCCATATATGTAGTCCCATACTTTCTTCTCAATTTCACCATTTACCAAATAGCCCTGAAACAAATTTTCAAAATTTACGCTGCAAAACAAGACAAAAAAAGATTGCTTATAGAACACATCATGATTGTTTTAATTTTAAAATAAATTTTAAATAAATTATGACTAATCTAGTACTGTATAATAGTATCGCATAAAGATACAATGTGTTATGTGAATGGTCCTGTATATTTTGGGAAAGTTATGATTATAATAAAATTGTATGTGCCAAGAATGTTTGCACTGCATGTAGCAATAGTGTAGATGTGAAAAGTATCTTAAGTTCTATGTCTAACCGTTATTTTTAAATTAACAGTGAATTACAAATCTACCATAAAATATACATGTAATACCTTTTGAAATGCCAGCAAATAAAATAGTCCTGAGAGGTCTTTGCAATCATCCACCTGATCCCCAATAAAGACACGATTGCGAACAGTCTTTGCCTTGATGACACAATTAGGGATCAGTCTGTAATTTAAAAATGCAGTTGAAAATGAGCATTACAATGTGTACAAGATGCAGTACAAGTTTACATACTTTAATACATTTTAATTATGGAGTACTGTTAAGAGTTTTTTCAAAAAGTACATGTACATAGCAACTTGAAAGGGCATGGTCCTATTCGTATTACCTATTCATGTTAGTGTTAATGGGCATCTGGCAGTATCCTCTAGTAAACATGGAACAGTTTGGTCTAAATAAAAGTCATGTATATGTTCTGCAGATAATACACAATAAAAATGTTTCTACATTTGAAACTGAGCTGATCTTCCCACAAGAAGCAGATTGTTCAAAAGCATGTTGTTAGATCTAACTACATATGGTAAACCCCAGCATTCATTTCATGCATGATTAGCTTTAAGAAAGCCCACATACTTATCTTTGAAACTATACAAGGATTATTTATTTACATAAACATGAAGTAATTACTTTGATAACAGGTAGCCACCTTGACCTGCCTAATGCCTACCTTGGAAATGTTTGATTTGTGATTAAATATGGTGTTGTGTGCTATAATGAAAGCTAAGAAAGAAACTGGTGCTTGAGCAAACATGGTACATATACCAGGGATGTCGATAAAGTACAAAAGTGCCCTCACTAATTTTTAAAGAAAGTTTTACTTCTTCAAGAAATACTTCTTAACTCTTTTAAACATAACTTCCTTCAAAAATAGTAGTAGTTTATCAAGTATACATATATATATATATATATATATATATATATATATATATATATATTATATATATATATATTATAAGAAAATATGCAGATTAGGATATTTTATTTATAGTAAATAAGGTCAACATTTTGTTTTAGGTCTGTAATAACGAGAAAACATCTGGAATAAACTGTGTTGGTATAAATATTCACAATTATATGGACATTGGTCGTTTAGCATTCCGGTAGTCATTTCATATAAATTTAAAGACTAACTGGGACATTCAATATGCCAGAAACTGTAATTTATTATTGAATCTGTCAGCTTTATTAATTAAAAAAATGTGTGAACATTTTCTACTTCTTATGCATAGATACGAGAAGACCTTCTGTACTTATTTTCAGTCTATTTTTGAAGAGGGTAAAAGCTCTTTGTTAACGTTTTCCTGTTGACATTCATACTTCGATTTCATGCTGGCAACTGTACAACATGATGGTAAGGCAAAGAACTGCAATCTGCAAACAAAGACTTCTAATTTAACCTGGGAACTGACTGATGCTTGGATGTGTGGTTTATAGAATATTGGCATCTGTAATATTACAAAATACATTAACAGCCGTCTGTTTCATATTTGTTGAAAAAACTTGATATGCACTTCAAACAATTTCCAGAAAATGTATATGGCATGCATTTCAGGGTAATCATGTTATTAGGTTGGCTTAAATTATTTACACTGCTAAAGTTCTAGATGATGATATTCCTACCTCATTTATTCTGTGCTAATGTCAAGTAATGTGTTCATTCCATCATTCCACATCCAAAAAAGGCATACACATTAAAACCTGCCTTAGGGGACACCTGTCCATAATGGACACCTGTCTATAACAGACACTTTTGAAAGTCCCAAATTACTTGCTATTAGTTTGCACGGTCCGCTAACTGCACATAACGGCTACTTGGACAATTGTATACACATGCATTGTTTTATTAACCATACTCTTCAGTGCCGAATAAGCGTCCACATCCGCGTATTTATTTGATGAAAATTGCCACCATATATGCACCTTATTTGGGACTATACTATTATTAATTTTAAACATTTGTGCCAGCCTATATTGTTCGATACTCATGGAAAATTATGCAGGGTATAATTTTTAGAAGGGCAATCGCTCTCGCTCTCACTCACTCTCACTCGGTTTACCGCTCACGCTATAATCACTTGCTCCCAACTGTAGCTGCAAGTGGCTCCCTCTGACGGGTAAGTTTTCATTATTTCGAACGACAGTCGTGAATTTAGCGAGATCCCGTGCTTCTGAGGATCTTAGATTTTGATCCGGAAGCGTTAGACTGTTACATTTCCATGATTCGATGAATCGGTCAGAATGCTTAGACAGTACATATTAGTTAAAACTTCTTTATCACTGCGTAAAGCGACCATAAATGGCTGCTATGCGCAGCACCTCAAACCGGTTGTAACTAGCTGGCAGCGGTTTTCCCTGAAATGGGCTTGCGTATTCAATTCAATAAAACTTTAATGTCCTTTAAAAAAATGGAAAATTTCTGTTTTTTTTGCAGATATAAAATGCAGTTACTAAATCTGCACAAAGTTTATGCATATTCAACAGAAAAAAAAAAAAAAATAGGGGCCTACACCACGATCCGCGTAGTTTTCTAGGGACGCCTTGCGGCTTGGCTTCTCGTCAAGTAAAAAATTTGCTTTGGCGCTAAAAAAGACAAATATACTAGTGACTTTTTGCACTGTACTATTATTTCTTTTGAACAATTTGCCCCCCCCACTGTTATTCGGCACTATAATATTATTAAATTTGACCGATTTGCCACCCTATACTGTTATTTGGCACTCAAGAATAGCTTTGTACTGTTCCCGACAGTACCAACTAGCAACTATAACAATAAAATAATAATGATTTTACAAACACATTCTAACAATTCGTGCAGCCATGGACCATTCATAAGACCCCACCACCTCCTTGAGGTACACAATGGGCAAATAGTATTATCAATATTGTGGGGATGGCACTTTTTGCTGTCAAAATTGTGCTCTACCCTTCCGATATGCATCGAACCCCCATTACCGCACACCATGTTTACATAATGAACACCCCGCATATAGCCTAAGTGGCAGGGGCCTATACACATCGATGCATAATCGTTAATATTATATGTGCATCCAATATTATCTCCATGTTACACCGTGCAACGCATAGCCATCAAACCGGCACCAAGGTACAGATACTTAGCCAAACTTGCGTCATTTCCACAGTGTACCAAATGCTCTGGGTTTACAAATGGCAGCATCGACTAGCCTCCTAAGTTAGGGCTAGGCCAAGCTAGGTCATCGATGAATAATCCTCTGCCTCTGCCGCAATTCTAACCATGAATAATTATAACAAACAACCAAATGGATTCACTGAATCGGTTGCAAAATTTCCAACAAAACTTGATATTTAACAACAATGTTACAACATTGTTTAGCTGGAGCACTGTAATCTGCAACATGGCACCCAGGTGATTCGGCAACCAACATACAACCAACGCATGAGGTCGTGTTATGCCCTATCATGTAGTGCATTCATGCATGCAACGTTACATGTGCATTACACTGTTATTCCATATAAAATTGTGTATGTAGCTTGATATCACATTAGAGACATCACAGCGTCTGTTTACAACAATAACAATACAGAGTCATATCTGAAGAAAATATATTTTGATATATAATATAACACGGAACACTTTGCATGCTTACCAGACATTATTATTGGGCATCTGCTGATGCATGTCCCGTTCTTGGCCACGTGACAATAAATGCCCTTTTTGTGGCAGATGTATGGCAAGCCAGTCTTGTCATAAAAGTAGGAATACTTAAAATGTGTTAAATATACGAGAACAGATTTTACTACATTAACATTATATATTCAATACAAGTATATGTGTATGTGTTTTATAAAGCGCTATGAGCCTATGTCTATGACAAGCCTGATTGCTATAAAAAGTTTAAATAATTGGAATAAAGTGGTAAAATGAATAACAAGGGATGTCGCACCTCACTTCCGGTAACATTGTCACGTGATCGTATTCACGTGATTTCTGTGTGATCAGTCGTTAACATACCTCTTTTCATAAGAAATCCATATATGTTTTTAATGACAAGTAGGTATAGTGAAAGTTGATTCATTGGGACATTTGTGTATGGTTGTAATATCCGGATTACGCATTGCAACACCAAGATACGGATGTTGAAAGGTGAATGGGGTCATTCCTAGTTGCATACCCTCTTATATATATATATAAATATTAGTTGCAGGGGCTCAAGCTGATTCAGTTGCCCGTGGTTCGGATGTTCGATATTCGTAAGTTTTCACTCAAAACAACTGTTTTAATAATTTGTTTGCATTGAATAGACGAATGAGCTGTTAGCGATTTGATATATCGATCTCTTGCACAAAATGTTTCTTCATATTTTTTAAACGGCATATTCTATTAAGCAGGTTGAAAACTACACCGACCAGTATGCACCTTGGGCTTGGCTTATACATTCCTTTGTCATCCTTTTATCGCCCATTCTACATTATGATGGGAGAGTTTATCAGCACGCACGAATAACAAGAAAAGTTAGCTAAATACAAATATCATACAACCTTATAATGTCACACCTACCTCGGTTCAGAGTCAGCAAAATAGCCAACTTTTGCAGTATACGCACCATTATCCAAAACAACGGTAGCCATCCTGATCTATGGCTGCGCCACAAATCAGTTCGAAACCCCGCCAACCGGTAGCGATTGTTACTGGGATTAAAAACAGTTTTTACGCATTCTCTGATCTTTGTAGATTATATTTACACACCAGTATCTCAACAAAGAAAAGAACTAATTTGATTACTTCATTATATTATTTAATCTTAACGACATTATTTTGTATTTGCTGCGTGTCGATGATCACGTGCGTGTCACGGTTCGTTGATTACGGCGCCAGAGAGAGAGTGCTTGTGAATACTAATCGTGAAAGTATTCGTGGGGCTTCACGGAAAGTGTTGAAGTCGCGTCAATACACGTGTACGCAGTGTGCTCAGCCACAAATAACTTTAATTGATGTGTTGAGGCATATTCTGCTACGATATTTAGTCGCAGTATGTCATAAGGCTAAATCGCGCAATTAAGAATTTTGCAATGGAACAGGTTGGTCACGCGCCGCCGGTGTTAGCGCTAGCCCGTAGGCACGAACTTGACGAAACTGCTACCGATTGGCGGGGTAAGGGGGGCAGAACGCTCACTCCAGACAGCGCAGATTTCGACAGACAGCTCGATAAAATATCCATCTGGTTGGATCTATGGGACCACAAACAGGTAAACAGCTTGTTTCGACGAAGTCCATGCTTCCGTGGACTATGACTATGTTCTTGACCAAGTACTAAATTAAAACATAGTCACTATAGCGGTAGTAGCACTACGTATGTCTCTGCCAGTGGCTGTGTCAGTGAGTGTGGGGTTTGATGAATGAATATCTTTAAATATTCCAGAGCAACAAAATGTGTCCTTCATGTGGTTAATAACTGTCACATCTGTCGAGACAAAGCTGTTTTGAATTGAAAAACGTGTTCCCATTTTTAACTAGCATCTAAACGTGAAGCAGTCTTTAATTTGCATTTTTAATAAGTTTTGTATCAGTTAAACATTACTTATTTAAATGCATACTTTTGGAATTGTACATAATTCATTAATTGCTTAGGTTTCCATTATTTAGCTTTATGTTAGTATGTTAATCTATATGTACATGAATACCAGTTCAAATCTGTAACAGTTCTGTATTGTGTGCATTCTGAAATTATTTTATACATTGGGTTCTACTGTTTTCCAAATCTAAGTCTGTTAAGCAGTTATTCCTAGATAAATTAGCATAAATTTAAGTAATTTCAATGGTAAGAATCTAAAATCAATAGAACTTTATGTATTGAAAATTATCAGTGGGGATGCACATGTATGTACAGATGTACATAACATTGTGTAGGTGTGAAGGCCAGTCTCAGGTGTGTATGTGTAATACCTACTTGTATTGCATGTATGGAAATATGACAATACAAATAATTTAATCCCTCACAAGTTCATTTACTGACACTGGGTACCAGATAAGTCATTGCATTGTGAGCATACACAGCCACTAGTTAGTTCAGTGACATTTACTTTGATGTTCAGTTACAAATGTGTAATCCACTTGTCTGTGACACTTGCTGATGGCTGACCATATGGACACATTGTTATTTTTAACAATTAAAGGCCACAGCACACACTTAATATGGTATTACTTTATCAGTGATACTGTGTGATATATATATGTCTCACATGTTTAATTAACCATTTTCAATCTGTCTACATCTTCGGGTATAGTTGTTAGGTTTCAGTGCTGAATTGGTCAGAATAAAATAGGGTAATAGTTCAGTTTACCATGTTATGATTGATGTTAACATTATAATTACATGTTGATAAAGGAGGACAAAAAGAAACAAGTTATTAAGCCAAGTATTTATGAAGTACCATTAACACAACTTAGTACTTCATTGGGTTCTGTTTGAAGTAGCAGCACAACCAATTACACATCCTACTGCATTTTGTAGAATAATAAGGTAGTTGCACTGTTGTGACAGCCATTCTAAATATTTGTCAATTAAACAGCTCAGGACACATGCAATTAGACAAACTTTTGGAAACCATAATAAAGAAACTTTAGTACTCTTAACTGATGAGAGACTGTCTCAAAATTAGTTCCTGATTGCTCAGTGAAATAATATTTCAACATTTGCATACATTTACATAATTTACTTTACAAAATAAGTGAATAACAGAACCAGATAATATATCCCTTCACATCATTGGTATTTGCAGCCATCACTGCTGCCCGATGTAATTCGAACCATCCAGTGTAAATTGTTTAACGAGTTTCATATATTGTTTCACAAATGTTTTGGCTGTATCACTTTTGTTTGTAAGTAAATTCCTCTAGAACAAATGTGGGTGGTATTAGATTACTCACGCAAGTCCACACCCATCAGTAACTGGCTGCATTGATCATATGGGCTTTCAAGTTAATTGCTTACAAAATTTGTAATATTGATTTGACGCCCAATACCATTAATTGCCTATGAAATGTGTGATATTGATTTAATGTCCAATACCATATTGAGTTCTGCTATTTTAACTGCTAATCCGGAATGTGGCACTATCGATAGAAATTTACTAGTTGATTCCACAATACATGCTGTAGATAAGACAACATTTGTAATAATCCAAAATTAAACTAAATAAAAGTAATTCTGACATTAAAACAGAAAATATTTAGGTGAATCAGAACAACATTGTTAAAACCCAGCAATATTGTAATTGTCAAAGACATTTTGTTAACTTTATAAGTGCTAATGATATTAGCATAAACAATTGGTAAAATATGCTAATTAAACCTCACATACAGTGAGGATATTCTCCCTTATGTAAACACATCCAATATTTAGGTGTCACAATTATTCACCAATTTGTTAGATAGTAATTACACACATCCTATAGCAAAGTTAAACCCAAAATACACAGAGCATCATAATATAAAAGAAGATACACGCCTGTAGTTACTTGGGGGAATTTTTATGTTGGTCAACTTTGGGTCAGCTTTTAGGCAACTATAACTTTAAACTATTATATCAGCACCTGGGATGGTTCCTTTGAAAATAAGCCAGGATCAAATGGTCAGTGGATTTATAAAGCAATGAACCAAAAACCCATTATGCAGTAGAATGGTATATTAGTATTTTCAGGAAGTGATATCAGCAGGCTGTTGTGTTGACTAATGCACTGAGCAGTTCAAAGAAGTGTCTCTATTCACACTTTAAAGGATTTATTAAGGCCACTTTGATCATTCATCTAAAGTAGATTGATTAGATGATTGATTGGCAGACAACAATTATATGACAGTGTATTTGATCAACACCATGAACTGAATCCTCTATTTTGTTTGTATTGAATGCACAGAACACAAATGAGCACCAGGTATGTCATGCATTACTGGCATGTGTCATTGTTAAACAAACCATAACTTGTAGCTTCTTGGCCATTCTACCACTGAATGTACTCTGTTTACACAGTGAAGGTATTAGCTTGCGCCATCGTGTATGCACACAGCATAGCAAATGTTTGTTTTCATCAATCAGTCACTATTTCCTTTGAAACCAGTGACCATTCAAATTCATTATGCTCTTACACAGGCTGTTCAATAAGCTTCCACTGGTGCCTTGCAGTGTACATAGCTATGCACAGATATGTTAAAAATGTACTCAAGATTTTATCAAGTTGCTGCTGCATGCTGGCTGGCAATCTTATTACGCACAGGTTTGATGGTAATGTAACTTCCAGTGAAATAACAAGATTACATTAAAGTGATTGGGAACAAACAAAATTATAAACAATATTTTTTATGAAACAAAAAACATGAACAAATTAAAGAAAAATATATTGAAAAAAATTTAACAAACAATTTAGAAAAATAAAAATTTGGAAAATACATTTGAAGTTAAGAAATCTAGAACAACATAACTTATATTATCTCTAAAAAAATTTTTATTCACCAAGTCAAAAACAATATCTATTTATACAATCACATAAACAAACAGGGTAGCTTGATACGATTTAACTGACGTGTGAGAACGAGTACTTCTTTATATCCAATCTACACTAATCCTTTACTAATGTTACTTTGTGTCCTCTGGTTGTACTATCTTTCTTGAGCGAGAACAAAATATTTCTAGCAATATTTTCATATCCATTTAATATCTTAAAAACTTCAATTAATTGATCTCTTAACCTCCTTGTCCCTAGGGTTGTTAAACCACATTCTTTTAGATGTTCTTCATAACTAAGGTCTCTCAGTTCTGGAATCATTGTAGTTGCTCTCCTCTGTATTTTTTCAAGCATATCTATATCCTTCTTACAATATGGTCTCCACGCTTGTATACAGTATTCTAAATGAGGCCTAACTATTGCTTTATACAGAGATATAATTAGCTTTTTTTCCTTGTATGTTATATTTCTCCTAATCAACCCAAGCATTTGATTATCCTTTGAAACTGCAATACCATGATGCTCTGAAACTTTCATATCAGCACTCATTGTTACTCCTAAGTTCCCACGTCCTGTATGTAGGCATTTTTATTTCACAAAATTTAATAACATCTGCCATTTTTCAGACCATTTAACTAATTTGTCTAGATCGTTTTGTAAATGTTGTTTTTGTCATTGTTAACCTTTCTGAACACTTGTGTCATCAGCACATTTCAGTACGCTGCTTGTTATATTATTGTCCAAGTCTTTGACATATATATTAAGAACAATAAAGGTACTAATACTGATCCTTGTGTTATCCCACTCAAAACTGATTTCCAGTTTGAAACATCGCCATCTACTACAGTACGCTGTCTTCTGTCAGTTAGCCATTGTTCTATCCAGTCGATTATGCTGTCCCCAATACCATGGGCTTTTAATTTAAGTAGTAATCTTTGATGTGGCACTTTGTCAAAAGATTTCCATTGTATGTGTCCGTGGATAAAATCTCCCATTATGATACATTCCCCTTTACTCACTTCCTTTATAGCATTTTGTATTTTTGTGTTATCTTCTTCATTTATGTTTGGACTTCAGTAAACTAATCCAATAGTTAATGTTGAATTTCCTGTAACTATATTGCACCAAACAGCTTCAACGCAATCTGCTTCCCTTTATAGTTTTATTTTGTCAGCCTGACTAAATTCTCTAATATATAAAATAACTCCCCCTCCCCTTCTTCCTATTCAATCTCTCCTAAACATTACGTATCCTGTCAGTCCTAATTCAGCATCTGATATGTCTTTGTTGGCCCATGAATCGGTTATACCAATTATGTGAGGGTCAGTATCTTCTACAATAATGTTTAATTAATTTTGTTTACTTACTATGCTCCTTGCATTTAAACACGTGCATTTATAACCAGCTTCAGAAATGTTTTCTGGACATTTTGTTACTGGTTTGTGTGTACTAGTGGCCTCTTGTACTGTTTGAGGCACCTCGCTTCTAGTTTAAACAGTGTTTGGTACCAAAAATATTTGTTATGCTACATGGCCTTGGGTGGGGTGGCATTCCTCATTATGAGTAGCACCTGTGGCAGATTGCCCCTCACCTTTCATGCATTGTATATATATATATATATATATATATATATATATATATATATATATATATATATATATATATATATATATATATATATACTGTTTGTCATTGTGTACAACAATAACTTTGCATTGCATTGTTTTAGCTAAGGCTCGTGTTTAAATGCTTTATATGTTCATTTTATATTCCTGGTATGCTTGAAGTGCATACCAATTGGCAATAAAATATGCCCATTACCAACCTTTATATACCTATCCATCGTTTCCTTATTCATACATCAAACAAGCTTCGGCCACAATGAATGTCTGTACTTTCAACAATCCATGATAGATGACATAAATATTTTTATGCTACCCATGCCACTGTCGACTGCTGCTGAGAGTTCAAATCCACTTGATGCCATTTTGAAGCCTGTGCAATTTCGTTCATTCCATGTTGCTTCAATTCACTCAGCTGAATAAATGAGTACCTGGCTACAGACAGGTACATGTGAATGAATAATCTTCACACAGTAATTGCAACATGGTTGAATGCGTCCCTCTAATTCAAGTTGGTGTTGCAATGAACAGGTCTGCCAGGGGGTGAAGTATAAAGCACCTTGAGCAGTCCTATGTGCTACAGTGTATATTAAAATTTATCTAACCCTTTACTTGTTGCAGCGCTGTGCGGTTGTGGCTGAGATCATGACTTGGAGCAGTTATCGCCAGCTACGCTTCCTGTGGACAGTGGTACAACCAGCACTGCATCGGGACTTCACCTATACTGCCAACTCCCACTTCACACCCCTCTGTTTCCCTCCCATCAGCACCTACATCAGCCGACACATCAAGGTATCTCATCCCTTTGTGTCAGTGTCTTCACCTTCATTCTGATTTTAACTAACATGATACGTGTTGTGTCTTTTGGGCATGAAGATGTCTAGTAATAAGTAATAGTTACATTATGTCATTCTGTGTCTAGTGATAATCCTTCTTATTTTTTTATGATTTAATGGATTTGTAAAGATTTTTAATGATAAAGTACATTTTCCATCATTTACCATTTATGATGTTGGTCATCACTTTTACTCTTCTTCATCACTGCCATATTGTCATCATGATTGTTGTTGTCTTTATTTCTTTATTCATTATTGCAATAGTGATTTAATCCATTATACAAAACTAAAATATAATTTAAGTAAAATACAAACATTTGTTTTGCTTAATTAATTCATTTGCACAATTACTCTAAATACTGAAGAATTTAGAATTTGAACACTGCATCACATCCTGTGTTCCCACCACCGCTTACAGACAAAGCATGCAAGACAACTTCAGACGCTGCGCATCCATCGGATGGAGAGTGCGTACCTGCAGGAGGTGGCCCACCTGACTGGAGCGACCGGTCTGATTGGAGCGACCAGTCTAGTAAGATTGCCACAGCTTGCAGGCTCCCTTCAGTCTCTCACCATGTCCGATACGTCAGCCAGACAGAACAGGTCAGGCTTTGTTGAGGTCACTACAGAACTGGTTGGTATTGTCTTATCTGCACAGTGTGGGTCTTGAATTTACACAATTACTATAAATACTGAAGATTTTAGAATTTGAACACTGAATCACATCCTGTGTTCCCACCACCGCTTACAGACAAAGCATGCAAGACAACTGGGTTAGTGCACAAGATAAACGTAAAGGAAGCAAAGCTAAAAGAGACAATGAGGGTGAAGACTTAGAGTCTGACGTGTTCAGATTAGAAAATTATGAAATATGAATTTGTTCATAAATAAATAAGTAAATATGTATTATATAGGGTGAAATCCAGTCCTTTGGGCCACTTGAACAAAGCAGTTTACATATCACCTCCTGGTAGACCTGTTCATTCCAACTCAACTTCTCTGGGAAGCATTAAGAAATAATACAGTTACTGCACAAAAGCAGTAACTTCATATAATTTTACCACTGCCCAAGTACTCATCTACACAGCTGAGTGAACTGTAATAATGTGGAGTGAATAATGTGGAGTGAACACAGTATTGACTTTTTAATACAGTTTGTTGTGATTCCAGCTAAAGTATTATGTTTATTGCAGACAGAATTTGCATGTAGCTGAAATAAAAACTCTGTCCTGTACGAACAACATTATCATTATGACGGGTCTGTTTTCTCCAAACAGAGTCTGTGTGAGTCTTCCTAATATCACTGAAGGCTCTCTAGTCACAAAGTCACCAAAAGATGCCTTCATTCAAACAGCAATCTTTGATGGAACAGCAAAACACACACTTCAGTGGCTGCACAATGCTCCTGCATGCTTGAGGTTGGTTTCATATGTTACGTGGTCAGCCACACATAGATGAATAAATGTCGGACTCTCAATAAACCAAGGGCTTCTTTTTCCACTTGCCACCCAAAACTTGTTGTTTCGGATAGTAATGTTGTTAAATTTGATTAAAAACTTAGAAATGTGTCGTGTCTTTAAATGCTTGCATAGCTTAAATGAGTTGACAGTTGTTTGACTATAGTAATTAACATTAAAACAATTCTGAAAATTATTGCTGTAATATTTGCTCTACTGTGAGTTTGATACATTGTTTTTACACAGATTTATAGAAATGCCTGTGCGTCGACACATACAGAATGAGGCATGGTGCAAGGACAGTCAGGACAGCCTGCACAGCCAGGCAGACACTTCTCTGTCGAAACAAAGCCAGGAAAGAGTAACATCAAAGAAAAATGTGGTTTGTCCTTCTTTTTCCTTGAGCCTTCAGGCATTCTTGCAGCTTTTATCTGCTTCCTCTCTCTTTCATGTGGGCTATCAAACAGAGGAAACGATTCTTCTTCCCTTCCTTCATTATACCAAAGCAGAATGACCGTTGAATACCAGAATTTATTACAAATTTGGTAGACAGAATTATTGCAAATAAAGATAATTGTGTTGTTCATTTAGAAAATGGGAGAAAAGAATCAGACAAGCGATGCTTGTTGTCTCCCAGAAGATGCTCACCATTTGCTTCAGTGGTACATCAGTGAATGGAATGGTAAGGATCATGGTTGAGGTACAAAGTTTATTCCTTAATAATAGTAATACATATTGCACTCATCAGATACAGGAGGTGTATAGATTTTTACAGAAGAAACAATAGCTACATGCTAGCCAGTGGTATGCAGGTAAAACTAGTAATTAAGCTAGCTGATCAATATAACGTAAGTTTGCCAGCATTATCTGACAGCTTAAGCGGTGATGTGTCTGTGGTGCTAGCCAGTGTAATTATATACCTGCAAGAAGGCATTCCAGTAACTAATATAATTGACCCATGTAATCAAATACGATTAAAAAAACAACTACTAAATTATTCAGGACACTATTTCCCAGACACAATTTGTGGCCCTAATTGTTATACAAGCACAGCATGTGATGTTGCCCCAACCTCAGTTTCATTCAGCTGCGTTAATTTATTTTTGTTTTACTGGTATCTTTACAAGATAGAGAAAACAATGCGATTATAATGACATTTTTTAGTATATATTTTGTGAAGTACCAGTATGTTATCATTTAATCCTATAGCCAGATAATGTTGTGTTATCTTTTTTTGTGTCATTTCAGAACCTCAAAGGAATGAATTTCTTCACAAACTCCTCCTAAAGTTGGATCCACGACAACATTATTATATTTCTAGTCTTCTGTCTGTGAGTATATATCTTACAGAGTATGTAACTTGCTGTTATAATTTGATGTGTGCCAACATCTGGAGATAATAACCACTCTGATACTTACCATTTCAACAACTCATTGATAGGTAAATGTATTAAAAAGTATTTAGGGCTGTTCCAGCCAAAAACATCATGGTGGGGGCTGGAGTTACTTTTTCATATTATCACAAGAGATAATAAACACATTATTTTAAGGATTATTACCAGTTATTATCAGTATTAATTTCTTGCACCCATGATCTGTTATAAATGTTCAGTATGTTGTTTTCAATGCAGGTGAGGCAGTTCTGTGACTTTCTGCTATTGCTACCAGAGACTCTTGCCTTGAAGATACTGTCACACCTGTCTCCTAGGCAGATCCTCACTGCCAGCCAGGTAAATACTCTTTGTATTATCACATAGGATTGTTGTCAGACAACTTGTTAATTGTGCCCCAATGTGAAGAAGTTATTTCAAAGCAAATAGTTGCTGTTAACCAATTAACTATGCATCGTTGCATCCACAACTTGCTGGCCTCTGGTTAATGTACCTACCAAACATTAAGTATTGCTTATTATAAAACTGACGATGGTAGCTTTATTTTTATACAGATATAGACAAAGTAAAACTTGGTTTGTAAGTAAAATCTTGGAGGGTTGACACTATCATAGAATGTTTCTATGTATTTAGTATCATTGTGACTGTCTCCATCCACCAGTGTTATGTTTGCAGGTGAGTCGACACTGGCAGCAACTGTGCAATAATAATGACCTATGGAGGATGAAGTGTGACCAGGTTAAACTGGGTGAGCTGGCACACCCACTTCTTTCTTCCTATGTCGACACTTCCTCCCCCTTCACATACACACACTTCTTGCCCCTTCACATACACACACTTCCTGCCCCTTCACATACATACACTTCCTCCCCCTTCACATACACACACTTCTTGCCCCTTCACATACACACACTTCCTGACCCTTCACATACACACACTTCCTGCCCCTTCACATACACACACTTCCTGCCCCTTCACATACACACACTTCCTCCCCCTTCACATACACACACTTCTTGCCCCTTCACATACACACACTTCCTGACCCTTCACATACACACACTTCCTGCCCCTTCACATACACACACTTCCTGCTCCTTCACATACACACACTTCCTGCCCCTTCACATACACACACTTCCTGCCCCTTCACATACACACACTTCCTGCCCCTTCACATACGCACACTCCCCCCTTCACATACACACACTTCCCCCCTTCACATACACACACTTCCTCCCCCTTCACATACACACACTTCCTACCCCTTCACATACACACACTTCCTCCCCCTTCACATACACACACTTCCTCCTCCTTCACATACACACACTTCCTGCCCCACACATTGCACAATCATGTGGTCAGCATGCATGTGATTTCAAGATATGTTAGTTTCCTGCTTTATACAATGACTCAATATGTTCCTCAATGTCACTATCTTATATCATTTGTCATAAGTAATGAACTTTTACAACACAAATGACGGACTATGTATTTTCATATATCCACTGTGCACACATCTATTACACCCTATGTTACTACATTTTGCTGGCTGCTGACTTTGTTATGTTATATTATGTTTTCCGTATTAACTTCGGTGCAGATGTTCCATGTTTGATGTACTGCTGCAGATGTTCCATGTACTGCTGCAGATGTTCCAGTGACTGGTTCCGACCTGCAGTGGAGGACCATATACAAGGCTAACGTATGTGTAAAACGCAACTGGTTGCAAGGTCATTGCAGTGTTGTGAACTGTGAAGGTCATGCAGACAGGTAGGTGAAGGTTGTTACAAGGTCATTCATTTTAAAGTTCACACAGGTTTGTCAATTGGATGTGTAGGTAAATTTTTATACTGGCAAATATATAAAAAAAAGTCCAATACTTGTATTTTAATTTTCATATAATGTTGATCTTACAGAGTGTTGTCGGTGACATTTCACCTGACCCAGATGGCCACTGGCAGTGTGGACCATGCAATAAAGATCTGGAGGTTGGCAGACAGCATCTGTGTTGGGACTTTACTGGGTCACACTCGGGGAGTGTGGTGTCTCAGATTTGTCACCGAAGTCCTGCTACTGAGTGGCTCCTATGACTGCACTATTAAGGTCAATGGTTGAATCGTATGCATTAATCCTCAAACAATGTTTCCATTTCAGCACAAATTAGTTATGAAAACACATTTGAGAACAGTGTTAAGAATACTACTAGCCCACGTCTTCTTTATTCCAAGACCGCTCATCAAAAACCACTAGTATAAAATAAAAAAGCATGTTTTATAACACAATAATGCCTGCTGTATCCCCTTGACAGTATCTCCTGCTGGCATCAGACAGTATCCCAAGAGAGTATCCCCAGTGCAACATAGCCCTCCACATCAAGACAGTTTTATCTGATATATATTTACATGAAACTCCTACACACCTATGAATGCACACATACACCACACTCACACACATGCATGTTCACATACTTACGCGCACACATGCATGCACACACACACACACACACACACACACACACTTATTGTACCATATTTTTACACTTTCCTGTCCTAAATGCACATAGCAAGTGACTGTACATATAACGGAATGCATAGCCTACATATTGTATGCATGATGTATACAGGTCATATTCCAGTTTTGTTGGCATCAGAGCTGTTCAGTTGATCTATATTTGTTGTCTTATTTGCAGTTATGGAATCTACTGAAGGGTCAGTGTATTCGGACACTGGTCAGTCATCAGGGACCAATCTGGGCCATTGTCTCCAGACACAAGATCTTTGCATCTGCGTCTCAGGATCAGACCGTAGGTCATTTACCATATTTTGTATAATTAAGAGCCTACGATGTTCTGCGTATGCACTGGGCCATCTCCTGACTTCTCCCTACAACCTAATCACCTTCCAGTAGTAGCAGCAGGTCAACTGTCTCTGTACAGCCAGTTATTCAACTGCCCCTCTATTAAGGCAAGTCAACTGTCTCTGTATAGCCAGTTATTCAACTGTCCCTCTATTAAGGCAGGTCAACTGTCTCTGTATAGCCAGTTATTCAACTGCCCCTCTATTAAAGCTGCCTCGTACCTTAATTTTTTGCTTCAGACTTATTTTGCAAATATCGAATCTGTCTAGTACTGACTATAACATGTTAGCTTATTTGTGCAAATGTGTTATTTAGTTTTGATAAAATCATCAGACAAACTATTAAATTTATTTTGGTTCAACCAAAGAAAATCAGCAAAAATTATGTGCAAAAGTGGCTACGTGTAGCTCGCCTCTATATACTATGGCATAAGTGGCCATGTGTAGCTCACCTCTATACACTATGGCATAAGTGGCCATGTGTAGCTCGCCTCTATATACTATGGCATAAGTGGCCATGTGTAGCTCGCCTCTATACTATGACATAAGTGGCCATGTGTAGCCAGCCTCTATATACTATGACATAAGTGGCCATGTGTAGCCAGCCTCTATATACTATGACATAAGTGGCCATGTGTAGCCAGCCTCTATATACTATGACATAACTGGCCATGTGTAGCCAGCCTCTATATACTATGACATAAGTGGCCATGTGTAGCCAGCCTCTATATACTATGACATAAGTGGCCATGTGTAGCTAGCCTCTATATACTATGACATAAGTGGCCATGTGTAGCTAGCCTCTATATACTATGACATAAGGCTATTCATTGTTTTACAAGTTACCCAATCATTTGATCAAAATCAGTTCAACAACTTTTTATTGAAAACGCCATTCTCAACTGATTTAATAAAAAAATGCCTATTTTTTAACTCATCAAAAGAATCTATCTTAGTCATTAGATCTGGTAAGGCTCAAAATATAGTGGATATCTAAAATGGTAAACACTGTTCGGGCCAATTCCAATCATGAGCATGACTTCCATCTTCGAAGTTTCGAAATTTCACCAATGGTGAAATTCATGAATTTTCAACGAGATGATTTCAACAGAAGTATGCAGCACTCTTTTATTAAACTGACTGCGTACACTAGTTAAACTATTCACACACCACAGATTTGAATATCACCGAATGTGATTCACAGTGAGCTGAATGAAGTGCTTTAAGTGTCTCCTCTGTTTCTTACATGTGTACCATGTGTGGTGTTACCAGGCAAAGGTGTGGGATGTCAGCCGAAGTCGCCTTTTACACACCCTTGCTGGACACACAGCCGCAGTTTTTGCAGTGGACATGAGTGATACAGGCGCAGTGGTCATCACTGGCTCAGCTGACCGGGTAAGTGTTTGTAGTGGACATTAGTGACACAGGCACAGTGGTCATCCCTGGCTCAGCTGACTGGGTAAGTGTTTGTAGTGGACATGAGTGACACAGGTGCACTGGTCAACACTGGCTCTGCTGATCAGGTAAGTGTTTGTGTTGGACATGAGTGACATAAGCGCAGTGGTCATCACTGGCTCTGCTGACCAGGTAAGTGTTTGTAGTGGACATGAGTGACACAAGCGCAGTTGTCATCACTGGCTCTGCTGACCAGGTAAGTGTTTGTAGTGGACACGAGTGACACAGGTGCACTGGTCATCACTGGCTCTGCTGACCAGGTAAGTGTTTGTAGTGGATATGAGTGACACAGGCGCAGTGGTCATCACTAATTACAACACTATGTTAGTGTGTTGTAGTGGACATGAGTGACCCAGGCACAGTGGCTGTCACCGGCTCTGCTGACTGGGTAAGTGTTTGTAGTGGACATGAGTGACACAGGTGCACTGGTCAACACTGGCTCTGCTGATCAGGTAAGTGTTTGTAGTGGACATGAATGACACAGGCACAGTGGTCATCACTGGCTCTGCTGACCAGGTAAGTGTATTGTTGTGGACATGAGTGACACAGGCACACTGGTCAACACTGGCTCTGCTGACCAGGTAAGTGTTTGTAATGGACATTAGTGACACAGGCGCAGTGGTCATCACTGGCTCTGCCAATCTAGTAAATGTGTTGTAGTGGACATCACTGGCTTTGTTGACTGGGTAGGTGTTTGCAGAGTATGCGTGTGTGCTAAATATGTCATGGCTGCTACACTATGGAGCCTGTGTTAAATACATTATGGCTGCTACACTGTGGAGCCTGTGTTAAATATGTCATGGCTGCTACACTATGGAGCCTGTGTTAAATACATTATGGCTGCTACACTATGAAGCCTGTGTTAAATATGTCATGGCTGCTACACTATGGAGCCTGTGTTAAATACATTATGGCTGCTACACTGTGGAGCCTGTGTTAAATATGTCATGGCTGCTACACTATGGAGCCTGTGTTAAATACATTATGGCTGCTACACTATGGAGCCTGTGTTAAATACATTATGGCTGCTACACTATGGAGCCTGTGTTAAATACATTATGGCTGCTACACTATGGAGCCTGTGTTAAATACATTATGGCTGCTACACTATGGAGCCTGTGTTAAATACATTATGGCTGCTACACTGCAGAGCATGCGTCTGTGGAGTGCCAGCTCTGGGAGGCAGAAGAGGGTCATCTGGGCCAGTCAGACCACGTCCATCATGGCGGTCAGCTACAGCTGTGGCTATCTCGCATGCTCCTTCGGTTCCACCGTCAGTGTCTACCGTCTCCATCATGCCAAACCAGCTGTCCTACTCCGCACGTACCAGGAGCACAAGAAAAGGTAACTGACAAGTCCTTTTCTTTGGGGGTCCATTCAGTCACTTCTGCATATTGCACTAATCATTTTGGCAAAACTGCACATTTGTGTTTTGTCTGTAACATATTTCCCATATAGCAAGGTCACATTTGGTAGCATTTGCACGTTTGAGTAATTGATAGATTTTGTCAAAATGTTGTAGCTGTGTGTAATAGAGGCAGACATGACCCTTGGCACCTCTGGTGGACACCTTAACAATCATTTGTTGACAATCTGTTTGCAAAACAATCGTGAATCTTTGACATCTGAAAAGGTAAAACAAATGACCATGTGAGCAAGTAATATATCACTTACTGCTATAAAAGTCACAATGCTTGTATCAGAACACAACAATTTGACGATCTGACGTTTGATCGGATGCAATGGAGCATGGGTTGGCCTAGATACTTCATTGGTTTGTGTCTATGACATAACATAATTTTTAGGTGGCTATTTATTAATTTTATCCAAATTTATTGCCACGCAAGGATAGTGATATACTGCGATACATACCGGGTAATTTTAACTGACGAACATTGTGCAGCACCACAATGAAAACTCATATTATCATGGCTTCTAAGACATCAACAGAAATATAACACACATGTATTACTCAAACATTCTGTGGACAATGGTCCAAGGATAGCTATTATTAAAGTATTTTGAGTATTATCTATTACTCAATTCAATGCTGAACAGAAACATGCATGTAATTATTCAATGGTCATTGGTCACTTTGTTGCATTATTATTCGTGTTGTCGTTCGTGTTGTCATTTGCTTTGTCATGTCGTTTGTGTTGTCATTTACTTTGTCACATAGTCATTCATATTGTCATTTGCTTTGTCATATTGTTACTCGTGTTGTCATTTGCTTTGTCACATTGTCATTCATATTGTCATTTGTTTTGTCACATTGTCATTCATGTTGTCATTTGCTTTGTTATATTGTCATTCTTATTGTCATTTGCTTTGTCATGTTGGTATTTGTGTTGTAATTTGCTTTGTCACATTGTCATTCATATTGTCATTTGTTTTGTTACATTTTCATTCATATTGTCATTTGCTTTGTCATATTGTTATTCATGTTGTCATTTGCATTGTCACATTGTCATTTGCTTTGTTATATTGGCATTCACGTTGTCATTTGCTTTGTCATATTGTCATTCATATTATCATTTGCTTTGCTATATTGTTTTGTGTTTTTGTGTTGTCATTTGCTTTGACACATTGTCAATCGATCATGCTGTCATTTGTTGTTGCATTGTCATTTATGTTGTCATTTGCTTTATCACATTGTCATTCATGTTGTCATTTGCTTTGTCACATTCATGTTGCATTTGTACTGTATTTTGCATTGTCATTTGTCTTAAGAAAATTGGCTGCACCCTCTGTGTTCTAGACAACGTGCTCTCATGTTGGAGAGCATATGCAAAATTATGAACACTAACATAATTTATTTTTTTAATCACAATTGGCTGTAGGGTTGAAACACTGGAGCTGTTGGTGAGGGGTACTCACCCCCTGGAGGGTACACTCATCAGTGCTGGTCAAGACGGGGTCCTAAAGTGCTGGGATCTAAACATGTAGGTAGTTACCATTTGGTGTGTGCGTGCGTGTGTGCATGCGTGCGTGTGTGTGCTGCATATATGTAAGGGTTTTTAAGGATTAATTCAAATTCTTAATTATTTACAATTTTAAGTTTTTTAAGTTAATCAAACTTGGTCTTTTGTTATGCACATGTATCATTTCTTTGCCCAACGTATGTATCCATAAAAACCTCAAATAAACCAATTACAGGTGTGGTGTATTTCAAGCTGATTACTGCCCCCAGGGAGAAGAGTTTACACACATTCCGCGGTCATCACGGACAGGTCAACTGTGTCCACATCAACCACACAAGGATTGCCAGTGCTTCCTACGATAACATTGTCAAGATATGGGACTTCAACATACCATAGATAGCACTGCTGGGAATGTCACATATTTATAACTTTGTGGTACCTAGTACTAATTTGAGTAAGGCCAGTACTAATTTGATTTTAAGGAGCTAGGTTAAGACATTTATTCTTAAATAGATATTTTTCATGGGATAATTTTTTCTGGAACATGAGAAAGATTCATCATATGAACAGTTGGTTCGTATGATGCACACAAACATGCGCATGTGCATGCACACACATGCATGCGTGCACGCACGCTCATGCACGCACACATGGTTTCGTGATATCAATTGTTAGTCACATCAAAAGCGGCAATTTATACAAAATTTAAGTGTTATGAATTATCATATGCCTAATTTCTAGTGTTTGTTACACGGTGTAGCATTTATAAGATGTTAATTAACATTGTTATTTATTGCATTGCAATAATGGAAGTATTAATTACAAGTTTTGTACCACAGTTACTGTCAGGCAAAGTAACTGGACAGTACCTGGGTACTCTGTATGATGTACATATTGTGAAGAACTGCTATGTTTATAAACCAAGTCAGTATGCGATAAGGCATTCCTTCTGTTATGTTTCTTTTGGTCAGATCATGAAAAATATTTATGCAAGACTCAAGTGATAGTAATTAAAATTGAAAAACCCTACATTAACATAAAAAATCATCAAGTCTTAATTACAACCTAGATAAATCGCCTCATAAACATTCACGTTTTTTAATGGTTGCACAATGCCTTAATAAATTATAAGTTTAATATTCAGAGACAATTATTATCACTCAGAATAAAAGTACGAGCTTTTAAAAGGCATTCTTAAAGGTTCATCCTCAATTCGATTGTTTTGCTAGTCTCATTTCAAATTAATTTTGCGAAAACCAAACCTACCTATGCTCTACTGCCACGTGCTAGCTCGTTTGTCCAAAGCTTGTTTTGTGTGTAGTTTTTGTGAAATCATCAGACAAACTATTACATTACTTAATGCTTCAAGCATTAAGTGAAGTGAAAATCGAAATGCTGAAAAATCACAATTTTCACTCTTGGTGAATTTTTTTAACTTTGTTATGTGATCAGTGAGAGGATTGAAGTCGCCCAAGATCAGCATTGACTCGCATGGAGTTTACCATTTTGGATATCCACTATTTTGATCCTTACCAGACCTAACGACTGAAGTAAATTATTTCGATGATTTTAACAACTATAAGCATGTTTTATTAAACAGACATTACTTAAACTAGTGACACGCTACACATTTGGACATAAAAGAACCGAACTCGCGATGGGCTGGACCATTTGAGGAAGCAGCTTTAAAAACTGATTGAAATGTTGTGCACCAATCTACCAGATGGCGCCACAGTACGAGCAACATAGCATTCCAACAGACAGGGAGATCAGATGCAATTAGTTTGCCTACACTGACTTTAAAAAGCAGTTGCACTTGGCTGTACTCAGCATTGGGAGTGTGAAGACCTTAATTAATACATCGGGAATTGTTTTATCTAGGTGTTGCTATGTCCGGCTAGATGCAATCACCAGCTTTGTCTCGACATTTGTGACCATCCTATTTTCACACCACCGAGACATTTGCTCAAGGTAGTTTTTCAGTCTGCTCTTTCAGTCCAGTAGGGATTGTGTAAGCAGGTACATTGCCATGGGAACCGGGAGGGCCCGGCCCCTCCAATATGTTTTGGGTGTGGGGCGCTCGAGTATACTTTGGCCTCCCAGGTATGTCCCCAATGTTTGCCAGAATCCTGGCACCGATTTGGTAATAACAGTTTTGTAATAACATGCTTACCTAGTGTAACAACAATGCCGAACTATCAGATACATTTTAAAAAGTCGAGAAAAGGACATGAATGCGTACTATATCATTGACAATGGTGAATACAGGTATAGACGAAACAGTATCAAGTGTTGTACAAGTACAACACTTGATGAAGAAAAAGACAATGCAACACCAACGCTTGGTCTAGTCCTCGTTATAGCAGATGGAAATGCAAAAGCAGGAGTAGGCAATATGGAAGCGAATGGCGAGCGGTTTTTATATAATTCACCCTTTCTAAACATAAGAATATATATTATATATACATGGACATCGCCAAATAACAGAGACCAAAATCAAATAGACCCCACAGTAACTGGAAGATATAGAAGATTTCTACTGGATACCCGTGTCATGAGAGGTGCAGACATTGGAGGTGACCACCATTTTCTCAACAAGGTAAGATACAACACATCACAACTTGATGCCATGCAGCAACGATAACCTTTTAACTGGGACTAAAGAATAATATTATATTCCCGTGTTTTCAGTCAACAGTCTGTATAAGAAAAACAGATGGCGAAGACGAAGTTATGAATAGGTGGCAATAACACTGAGGAAGTACTGTATGTCACAACAGCAGAAGATATTGAACTGCAAAATGAGTGTGCCTTAAGCGAAACAGAAAGCCATAAGAATACTAAGCAGTGGGAAAAGTCTATAAACATAAATGCCGAAGTATTACAAGTATGGGAACATCAGTAGGACAACTAAATAAATTATTAAATAACATCATGAATAATAACAAGATACGAAGATACTGGGAAAGTATCAAATAAATGGAGACCTTACTTATCCCAATTCCTGGGAATGTTTTCTGCAGAATGTTGATTGAAAGAATCAGAAAACGAGTAAAAGAAAGGTTGTGAAAAGAAAAAGCTGCATGCAGAAAAGGACGCGGTATTTATCCTTCGTGACATATTGGAGCAGAGCGTTGAATCGCAAGCACCATTGTACATCAACTTCATAGATTAAAAAAAACCGTTTGACGATGTCGAAAGAACAAAGCTGTGGACAATACTTAGAGAGTACGGAATACCACACGTCTTAGTTGAAGTGATACAATATACAACACAGGCACCAGCTGTGTGGTTAACGGTGGAAATACATTGGAGTGGTTTTTAGTAGAGACTACAGCCAATTTCTCCCTGATTTGAAGACAGATGGCGCTATTGTGCCAGCAGCAGACACGAGCAGCTACACACCAAGGGTATGCAGTACATAGCAGCTACACGCTCAGGACTGTCAGCAGCGGCTACACGCTCAGGACTGTCAGCAGCGGCTACACGCTCAGGACTGTCAGCAGCGGCTACACTCTAAAGGCCGACTAGAGCGGCTCTACACTAAGGGTCGAATAGAGGTGCTACACGCTACGGGTCGACAGTAGCGGTAACACACTAAGGGTCGAATAGAGCTGCTACACGCTAAGGGTCGACAGTAGCGGTAACACACTAAGGGTCGAATAGAGCTGCTACACGCTAAGGGTCGACAGTAGCGGCAACACACTAAGGGTCGAATAGAGCTGCTACACGCTAAGGGTCGACAGTAGCGGCAACACACTAAGGGTCGAATAGAGCTGCTACACGCTAAGGGTCGACAGTAGCGGTAACACAATAAGGGTCGAATAGAGCTGCTACACGCTAAGGGTCGACAGTAGCGGTAACACACTAAGGGTCGAATAGAGCTGCTACACGCTAAGGGTCGACAGTAGCGGTAACACACTAAGGGTCGAATAGAGCTGCTACACGCTAAGGGTCGACAGTAGCGGTAACACAATAAGGGTCGAATAGAGCTGCTACACGCTAAGGGTCGACAGTAGCGGTAACACACTAAGGGTCGAATAGAGCTGCTACACGCTAAGGGTCGACAGTAGCGGCAACACACTAAGGGTCGAATAGAGCTGCTACACGCTAAGGGTCGACAGTAGCGGTAACACACTAAGGGTCGAATAGAGCTGCTACACGCTAAGGGTCGACAGTAGCGGCAACACACTAAGGGTCGAACAGAGCTGCTACACGCTAAGGGTCGACAGTAGCGGTAACACACTAAGGGTCGAATAGAGCTGCTACACGCTAAGGGTCGACAGTAGCGGTAACACACTAAGGGTCGAATAGAGCTGCTACACGCTAAGGGTCGACAGTAGCGGCAACACACTAAGGGTCGGATACAGCTGCTACACGCTAAGGGTCGACAGTAGCGGCAACACACTAAGGGTCGAATAGAGCTGCTACACGCTAAGGGTCGACAGTAGCGGTAACACACTAAGGGTCGAATAGAGCTGCTACACGCTAAGGGTCGACAGTAGCGGTAACACACTAAGGGTCGAATAGAGCTGCTACACGCTAAGGGTCGACAGTAGCGGCAATACACTAAGGGTCGGATACAGCTGCTACACGCTAAGGGTCGACAGTAGCGGCAACACACTAAGGGTCGAATAGAGCTGCTACACGCTAAGGGTCGACAGTAGCGGTAACACACTAAGGGTCGAATAGAGCTGCTACACGCTAAGGGCCGACAGTAGCGGCAACACACTAAGGGTCGGATACAGCTGCTACACGCTAAGGGTCGACAGTAGCGGCAACACACTAAGGGTCGAATAGAGCTGCTACACGCTAAAGGTCGACAGTAGCGGCAACACACTAAGGGTCGGATACAGCTGCTACACGCTAAGGGTCGACAGTAGCGGCAACACACTAAGGGTCGAATAGAGCTGCTACACGCTAAGGGTCGACAGTAGCGGCAACACACTAAGGGTCGAATAGAGCTGCTACACGCTAAGGGTCGACAGTAGCGGTCACACGCTAAGAAACAACTAGAGCGGTTACGCGCAAATGGTCGGCAGTAGCGGCAATGGTCGGCAGTAGCGGCTAGACTCCAAAGGCGGACTGGAGCTACGCACCAAGAGCCGACTAGAGCGGCTACGCGCACAGGGCCGACTGGAGCGGTTACATGCTTAGTGCCGCCTGGAGCCGCTACGCGCTAAGTGTCGAGTGCAGCGGATACACGCTAAAGGCCGACTAGAGTTGCTATAAACTAAGGGTCGACAACAGCGGCTACACGCAAAGGGCTGAAAGCAGCGGCTACATGCCAAAGGCGGACTGGAGCGGTTACGCGCTAAGATCCAACTGGTGCGGCTACACACTAAGGGCCGACAAGAGCGGCTACGCGCTAACATAACAGTCGACTAGAGCGACTACACGCTAAGAGCTGACTGGATCGGCTACGCGCACAGGTCCGACCGGAGCGGTTACATGCTAAGAGCCAACTGGAGCGGCTACACGCCAAGGATCGACTAGAGCGGCTACACGATCAAAGCCGACTAGAGCGGCTACACGATCAAAGCCGACTAGAGCGGCTACACGATCAAAGCCGACTAGAGCGGCTACACGATCAAAGCCGACTAGAGCGGCTACACGCTAAGGGTCGAAGAGAGCGGCTACAAGCTAAAGGCCGACTAGAGCTACTACGCGCTAAGGGTCGATTTCAGCAGCTACACGCAAAAGGCCGACAGCAGTGGCTACATGGCAACCGTGGACTGGAGAGGTCACGCGCTAAGAGCCGACAGATGCGGCTACACATTAAGGGCCGACTGGAGCGGCTACGCGCTAAGAGCCGACTGGAGCGGCTACGCGCTAAGGACCGACCCCAGCGGCTATACGCCGACGGCGGACTAGAACGGTTACGCGCTAAGAGCTGACTAGAGCGGCTACACGGAAAGGGCAGACACCAGCGGCTACACGCTAAGGGTCGAATGGAGCGGCTATAAGCTAAGGGTCGACTGGAGCGGCTACAAGCTAAGGGTCGACTGGAGCGGCTACAAGCTAAGGGTCGACGGGAGCGGCCACAAGCTAAGGGTCGACTGGAGCGGCCACAAGCTAAGGGTCGACTGGAGCGGCCACAAGCTAAGGGTCGACTGGAGCGGCTACAAGCTAAGGGTCGACTGGAGCAGCTACAAGCTAAGGGTCGACTGGAGCGGCCACAAGCTAAGGGTCGACTGGAGCGGCTACAAGCTAAGGATCGACTGGAGCGATTACACGCTAAAGGCCGACTGTAGCGATTACACGCTAAGGATCGACTGGATGGGGGGTTACACGGTAAATGCCGACTGGAGCGGCTACACACCAAAGGCCGACTAGCGCGCTCAAGGTCGACCGAAGCGGCTATGAACTAAGGGTCGACTGGAGCGGCTACACGCTAGAGTCCGACTAGAGCTGCTGCACACTAATGGTAGACTTCAGCGGCTACACGCAAAGGACCGACAGCAGCGGCTACACGCAAAGGGCCGACAGCAGCGACTACACGCGAAGGGCCGACAGCAGCGGCTACATGACTGGAGCGGTTACGCTCAAAGAGCCGACTGGAGCGGCTATGTACTAAGGGCAGACTAGAGCGGCTACGCGCTGTGGCGCTAATGACCGACTACAGTGGGTACACACTAAGAGCCGACTGGGGCAGTTACCCGTCAAGCTGGCCAAGGGTTGTCAGCAGCGGTTAAACGCCAAGTTAAACAGCAGTGGCTACACACTAAAGGATCGACTGCAGTAGTTACACCCTTGGGTTACACACTAAGGGCCGACATCAGCGGCTATATTCTAGGCCTAGGGTTACACGCCAAGTAACGCAAACAACCATCGACCATTGACAGACGTCTTCTTCGTTTCGGTGGACCACCGATGATGAGTCTGCCTTGCAGACTTCGTCCCATTTTGTACTGTACCTTCTTCCCTCGTTTCTCCTCCGTAGTCGTAGACCTGGGAGCGTAACCAACGCTGGTACTTGTGACGTCAGACTTCCGTCGCGGGCTTTCACCGGGAATCAGTCAACCCAGCGCCGTGAAACGACAACGCGTCTAACGTGTCTGTAATGGATTGTTTAACTGTAAATGTACGCGATCCTGTTAGCTAACATCCACGGAGTGACTTCGTGAGACTTTCAAAGTCTTGTTTTTGAAATAATGTGTATTTTGTGCTTGTGAAAGTGGCCCGTGAAAGTGAGTCGTTTTGTGTGGAAGAGTAACGTGTTTATGGACTGGTTCCGTGTAGGCATATAATTAGCACACACCACCATGCGCATTCTCTCCTTTTCTATTGAGCCCCCCATTTAAATTGGTCACAAACCGTGTTGCGTCGATCTGTTGGTGTGATTCCATGTGCTGCAAACAATATGTACACTTTTTTCATTTTCTGCTCAACAAAATCATGTAACCATTGGATTTGTCAAATCCATGATTCGTATAACATATTGATTTCTATTATATTTATGTCGGAACCGGGTCGCCGCCGCCCTCAATATTTGGGGGGAGGCTGAGTATATGTTGGCCTCCCCAGTATGCTCACATGACCCCCCCCCAATATTCAATAACTTCCAACGCATGTGATTGCAATAAAAGATAGTTTAACATCATTAGTGTCACATAACTATCATAAATGAAGTACAAATCCAAGTCTATATCACGGTGGCAGCGTCACAAGATTTCTTCTAAAGCAGGATGGACACAATTCTTGAAAGGCGTGATGGAGCAGAAGGAATCGCTGACGACGTGGTAGTCTATGGTGCAACAGAGGAAGAACATGACAGAAACTTGAATCAACTCATGAGTGTAGCTTCGTCTTCAACTTAAGTGTCTCCTCAAACAACGCAGTGTTAGTTTATGTGGCCTCATTTACGGCATATGTGGTATTACTAAATCTTACTAAAATTTATGATTTCAGGGACATGTCAACTCCCACTGACAAGAAGAAGCTTCAACAGTTCTTAGGCCTCACGGCATTTTTGAGCCCATTCAAACCAAACCTGGCTGATAATGCTGTTGTGCTCCGGGATTTGAGGAAGGAAGACAACATGTTCACGCGGGAACAACACCATCATTGCTTTGACAGTCTCAAACATCTTGTGACGACAGAGTCAAACCTACAGTATTTTTGTGTCTCCAGAACTCCTACATTGCAGACAGATGCAAGTCTTCGCGGACTCGGTGCAGCTTTGCTCCAGGAGAGAGTGTCTGGTGTGCTTCATCCGGTGCAGCGTTGCTCCAGGATAGAGTGCCTGGTGTGCTTCATCCGGTGCAGCTTTGCTCCAGGAGAGAGTGTCTGGTGTGCTTCATCCGGTGCAGCGTTGCTCCAGGATAGAGTGCCTGGTGTGCTTCATCCGGTGCAGCTTTGCTCCAGGAGAGAGTGTCTGGTGTGCTTCACCCGGTGCAGCTTTGCTCCAAGATAGAGTGCCTGGTGTGCTTCATCCGGTGCAGCTTTTCTCCAGGAGAGAGTGTCTGGTGTTCTTCATCCGGTGCAGCTTTGCTCCAGGATAGAGTGCCTGGTGTTCTTCATCCGGTGCAGCTTTGCTCCAGGAGAGAGTGTCTGGTGTTCTTCATCCGGTGCAGCTTTGCTCCAGGAGAGAGTGTCTGGTGTGCTTCATCCGGTGCAGCTTTGCTCCAGGATAGAGTGCCTGGTGTTCTTCATCCGGTGCAGCTTTGCTCCAGGAGAGAGTGTCTGGTGTTCTTCATCCGGTGCAGCTTTGCTCCAGGATAGAGTGCCTGGTGTTCTTCATCCGGTGCAGCTTTGCTCCAGGAGAGAGTGTCTGGTGTGCTTCATCCGGTGCAGCGTTGCTCCAAGATAGAGTGCCTGGTGTGCTTCACCCGGTGCAGCTTTGCTCCAGGAGAGAGTGTCTGGTGTTCTTCATCCGGTGCAGCTTTGCTCCAGGAGAGAGTGTCTGGTGTGCTTCATCCGGTGCAGCTTTGCTCCAGGATAGAGTGCCTGGTGTTCTTCATCCGGTGCAGCTTTGCTCCAGGAGAGAGTGTCTGGTGTTCTTCATCCGGTGCAGCTTTGCTCCAGGATAGAGTGCCTGGTGTTATTCATCCGGTGCAGCTTTGTTCCAGGAGAGAGTTTCTGGTGTGCTTCATCCGGTGCAGCTTTGCTCCAAGATAGAGTGCCTGGTGTGCTTCATCCGGTGCAGCTTAGCTCCAGGAGAGAGTGTCTGGTGTTCTTCATCCGGTGCAGCTTTGCTCCAGGATAGAGTGCCTGGTGTTCTTCATCCGGTGCAGCTTTGCTCCAGGAGAGAGTGTCTGGTGTGCTTCATCCGGTGCAGCGTTGCTCCAGGATAGAGTGCCTGGTGTGCTTCATCCGGTGCAGCTTTGCTCCAGGAGAGAGTGTCTGGTGTGCTTCATCCGGTGCAGCGTTGCCCCAGGATAGAGTGCCTGGTGTGCTTCATCCGGTGCAGCTTTGCTCCAGGAGAGAGTGTCTGGTGTGCTTCACCCGGTGCAGCTTTGCTCCAAGATAGAGTGCCTGGTGTGCTTCATCCGGTGCAGCTTTTCTCCAGGAGAGAGTGTCTGGTGTTCTTCATCCGGTGCAGCTTTGCTCCAGGATAGAGTGCCTGGTGTTCTTCATCCGGTGCAGCTTTGCTCCAGGAGAGAGTGTCTGGTGTTCTTCATCCGGTGCAGCTTTGCTCCAGGAGAGAGTGTCTGGTGTGCTTCATCCGGTGCAGCTTTGCTCCAGGATAGAGTGCCTGGTGTTCTTCATCCGGTGCAGCTTTGCTCCAGGAGAGAGTGTCTGGTGTTCTTCATCCGGTGCAGCTTTGCTCCAGGATAGAGTGCCTGGTGTTCTTCATCCGGTGCAGCTTTGCTCCAGGAGAGAGTGTCTGGTGTGCTTCATCCGGTGCAGCGTTGCTCCAAGATAGAGTGCCTGGTGTGCTTCACCCGGTGCAGCTTTGCTCCAGGAGAGAGTGTCTGGTGTTCTTCATCCGGTGCAGCTTTGCTCCAGGAGAGAGTGTCTGGTGTGCTTCATCCGGTGCAGCTTTGCTCCAGGATAGAGTGCCTGGTGTTCTTCATCCGGTGCAGCTTTGCTCCAGGAGAGAGTGTCTGGTGTTCTTCATCCGGTGCAGCTTTGCTCCAGGATAGAGTGCCTGGTGTTCTTCATCCGGTGCAGCTTTGTTCCAGGAGAGAGTGTCTGGTGTGCTTCATCCGGTGCAGCTTTGCTCCAAGATAGAGTGCCTGGTGTGCTTCATCCGGTGCAGCTTAGCTCCAGGAGAGAGTGTCTGGTGTTCTTCATCCGGTGCAGCTTTGCTCCTGGATAGAGTGCCTGGTGTTCTTCATCCGGTGCATCTTTGCTCCAGGAGAGAGTGTCTGGTGTGCTTCATCCGGTGCAGCTTTGCTCCAGGAGAGAGTGTCTGGTGTGCTTCATCCGGTGCAGCTTTGCTCCAGGATAGAGTGCCTGGTGTTCTTCATCCGGTGCAACTTTGCTCCAGGAGAGAGTGTCTGGTGTTCTTCATCCGGTGCAGCTTTGCTCCAAGATAGAGTGCCTGGTGTTCTTCATCCGGTGCAGCTTTGCTCCAGGAGAGAGTGTCTGGTGTGCTTCATCCGGTGCAGCGTTGCTCCAAGATAGAGTGCCTGGTGTGCTTCACCCGGTGCAGCTTTGCTCCAGGAGAGAGTGTCTGGTGTTCTTCATCCGGTGCAGCTTTGCTCCAGGAGAGAGTGTCTGGTGTGCTTCATCCGGTGCAGCTGTGCTCCAGGATAGAGTGCCTGGTGTTCTTCATCCGGTGCAGCTTTGCTCCAGGAGAGAGTGTCTGGTGTTCTTCATCCGGTGCAGCTTTGCTCCAGGAGAGAGTGTCTGGTGTTCTTCATCCGGTGCAGCTTTGCTCCAGGATAGAGTGCCTGGTGTTCTTCATCCGGTGCAGCTTTGCTCCAGGAGAGAGTGTCTGGTGTGCTTCATCCGGTGCAGCGTTGCTCCAAGATAGAGTGCCTGGTGTGCTTCACCCGGTGCAGCTTTGCTCCAGGAGAGAGTGTCTGGTGTTCTTCATCCGGTGCAGCTTTGCTCCAGGAGAGAGTGTCTGGTGTGCTTCATCCGGTGCAGCTTTGCTCCAGGATAGAGTGCCTGGTGTTCTTCATCCGGTGCAGCTTTGTTCCAGGAGAGAGTGTCTGGTGTTCTTCATCCGGTGCAGCTTTGCTCCAGGATAGAGTGCCTGGTGTTCTTCATCCGGTGCAGCTTTGTTCCAGGAGAGAGTTTCTGGTGTGCTTCATCCGGTGCAGCTTTGCTCCAAGATAGAGTGCCTGGTGTGCTTCATCCGGTGCAGCTTAACTCCAGGAGAGAGTGTCTGGTGTTCTTCATCCGGTGCAGCTTTGCTCCAGGTTAGAGTGCCTGGTGTTCTTCATCCGGTGCAGCTTTGCTCCAGGAGAGAGTGTCTGGTGTGCTTCATCCGGTGCAGCGTTGCTCCATGATAGAGTGCCTGGTGTGCTTCATCCGGTGCAGCTTTGCTCCAGGAGAGAGTGTCTGGTGTGCTTCATCCGGTGCAGCGTTGCTCCAGGATAGAGTGCCTGGTGTGCTTCATCCGGTGCAGCTTTGCTCCAGGAGAGAGTGTCTGGTGTGCTTCACCCGGTGCAGCTTTGCTCCAAGATAGAGTGCCTGGTGTGCTTCGTCCGGTGCAGCTTTTCTCCAGGAGAGAGTGTCTGGTGTTCTTCATCCGGTGCAGCTTTGCTCCAGGATAGAGTGCCTGGTGTTCTTCATCCGGTGCAGCTTTGCTCCAGGAGAGAGTGTCTGGTGTGCTTCATCCGGTGCAGCTTTGCTCCAGGAGAGAGTGTCTGGTGTGCTTCATCCGGTGCAGCTTTGCTCCAGGATAGAGTGCCTGGTGTTCTTCATCCGGTGCAGCTTTGCTCCAGGAGAGAGTGTCTGGTGTTCTTCATCCGGTGCAGCTTTGCTCCAGGATAGAGTGCCTGGTGTTCTTCATCCGGTGCAGCTTTGCTCCAGGAGAGAGTGTCTGGTGTGCTTCATCCAGTGCAGCGTTGCTCCAAGATAGAGTGCCTGGTGTGCTTCACCCGGTGCAGCTTTGCTCCAGGAGAGAGTGTCTGGTGTTCTTCATCCGGTGCAGCTTTGCTCCAGGAGAGAGTGTCTGGTGTGCTTCATCCGGTGCAGCTTTGCTCCAGGATAGAGTGCCTGGTGTTCTTCATCCGGTGCAGCTTTGCTCCAGGAGAGAGTGTCTGGTGTTCTTCATCCGGTGCAGCTTTGCTCCAGGATAGAGTGCCTGGTGTTCTTCATCCGGTGCAGCTTTGTTCCAGGAGAGAGTGTCTGGTGTGCTTCATCCGGTGCAGCTTTGCTCCAAGATAGAGTGCCTGGTGTGCTTCATCCGGTGCAGCTTAGCTCCAGGAGAGAGTGTCTGGTGTTCTTCATCCGGTGCAGCTTTGCTCCTGGATAGAGTGCCTGGTGTTCTTCATCCGGTGCAGCTTTGCTCCAGGAGAGAGTGTCTGGTGTGCTTCATCCGGTGCAGCTTTGCTCCAGGAGAGAGTGTCTGGTGTGCTTCATCCGGTGCAGCTTTGCTCCAGGAGAGAGTGTCTGGTGTGCTTCATCCGGTGACATACGCATCCAGGAATATATGTTTCTTCTTTGTAAAAAGGGAGGTGTCATAGAACTAACTTAGATGTAGTGCCACCGTTACCGTGTTGTAATACCACGTATGATCCGAACACAGATCCGAGCAAAATGTGAGCTAAACTACACAATGTGACGTTTATTCACTTGAAGTGTAAATCCAAGTCTCTATCAACTGGCACTAATGTATAATCGATTATTCTGAAACGTTATAATGCAGTTTGATTTAAAACAGCTGCGATAATGACAGTTTCTAAGATATTGCCTTAGTGCTATATTTTGGACCGGGAAAAATCGCGATTCGGGTGTTTTCATAAACTGTGTCATGGCTGACAATGATGAAAGATTATAAACATTTGTGGTAACATAAACACCAGTGGCTACTTCAAAATGTAGGCTTATGCTAAACCTGACGTTAATGTTGATATACTATATTTAATAATATTTAGAAAATAATTAATATTGTCGTGCATGCATGCAGAGAAAACTGACCAGTGCTTTATATGCAATAAATAAAGTGAACCACTTTCTTCAAGTTGCCTCCCTAAAAATACTTTTTTACACTAGCTTATCCCTACTTGACATACGGAATAATTCTGCGGGATCTACATATGAAGTCCACACTACAAAAATGTTTATCATGCGAACAAAATCTGTCGTGCTATTCTTCAAACAAGCTTCCATGAACACTCTCATCCCTCTTTACACACTTAAATTTAATAAAAAATGTAACTGCAAAATTTATGTACAGTTATATCCATAGCAGCCTACCAGTTTCATTTTCGAACATCTTTACATTTACACATGACATTCACAATAATGATACAAGGCAACTTAGATATATACGTCCGATCAGTAGTTCTACTGTTATATAAACAAAACGTTTATTATGTTCATTGATCTGGAGTAAAGTTCCATATGATATTCAAAATAAACATAATATAAACAATTTTGTATCTGCATTAAAGGCATGTGTTTAAAGTTGCTACGACATTTCAAATTAATATCTTCTACCGTTTTTATTATTTTATTTACAATGATTCATGCGTATTACCTGTAATTTGTAATACTAATTAACAGAGTAATAATCCTAGAGGAGTTGAGTTCAGTCGTCAGTTACTGATATTGCCCGCACCATTGGACTTGTCAGTGAGAAGACCTGATAGGTTATAACCGTGTCTTCTGTAATCGACATCTCCTGTGCAGCTTGTTACGGAGAGTGTTGTGGGTGCATCATCCGGCTCTCAGTGAAGTACTGGCCACCTGCGGTAGTTTGTGTTCGTTGAAGATGTTTGCAATGTGTTTTGAGTCTGTAGGCTCCTGGTCGACGTCCTTGATGACCACCGATGTGGGCGTTCTACACAGTGCACATGTATTGAACGTGTTCTCCCAACTACGTGGCATTTATTATGTGTTCTTCGTTTATGTTTTGGTAGAACGACACGTGGGGATTTTAGATCATGCTGATCACATTACTTCTCCGGAAATATGCTTGTCTTTGGTTGGTTCAAATGCAGTCACATGGGTATATTATGTGACGACCTGGGTCGGTTGGAAGTATTTCTAAATTAATGAAACCAACTGATTATAATACCTTTGCGCTGAACCAATACTGTTTTGTGGCCTGCATACAATGCCTTGTATCTTGCTTTTGTGAGGGGAAATTCACCAACAGCTGTTTGTACTATAGATTAGATTTGTGAGAAGATCACATAACCACCAAGGTAAGCAGGCACATCTCCACATGTTCCAGTGCCCCTGTCTCTAATGTTCGTCTTGCATCAGTTGATTGCCATATAGCTGTCACTATGGGTAGAGTTCATCCAAGTTTCTGTGTTGTCCAACACATCGTTATAAACCATTCACGATGAACGCACGGGTCAAACACCTTGTCTAGCTTGAGATGTACGCTGCGGGAATTCTACTGGAAGAACTATTCCATCGGGTAGGCACGCAACTACCAAATAAAACTATTCCATCGGGTAGGCACGCAACTACCAAATAAAACTATTCCATCGGGTAGGCACGCAACTACCAAATAAAACTATTCCATCGGGTAGGCACGCAACTACCAAATAAAACTATTCCATCGGGTAGGCACGCAACTACCAAATAAAACTATTCCATCGGGTAGACACGCAACTACCAAATAAAACTATTCCATCGGGTAGGCACGCAACTACCAAATAAAACTATTCCATCGGGTAGGCAACTACCAAATAAAACTATTCCATCGGGTAGGCAACTACCAAATAAAACTTAAATGCACCAGATCTGTTGCGTTTGCATCATCTATGTAAATAAGTCGTTTTCATTTTATATTCTATGCCAACCCCCACTTCCTGCCACACCCCACTGTCCATAGTTGAACAAGTATAAACATCATTGTAAGTCAGCTAGGTGGATAAACTAGGTGAATAAACTTGTTTTACAACCAGTCAACAGTCCGCCAAACAGCCAACAAAAGCGTAATCTGATAAGAACATTTCTACCGCAAATCGCAGCCGATGTACGACTTCCACTTTGTATATGTGATTGGCAAGAGCCGGTAGTCTTTGTCAGTTAGGCCCATATGTGATTGGCAAGAGCCGGTAGTCTTTGTCAGTTAGGCCCATATGCATATGATACATATGGTTATTAACCTGCTACTTATGGTGACATGCGGCCACCATGTTTATTGGTGTAAAACAAAACATTAAACATTATTTATATCACACACAGTTTCGTGATTTTATAATATACCACTGTTCCACGAAGATGGCGGTTATAGCATGCAAACCATGTACGCGTGTATTTGGGAGGGCGACTCTGCGTGAGGAACATAAAAAATCGAAATTATTGGTAGGCGCGTGTGCTTTATTGGCCTGAGTAATGCTAAGAACGATATAACATGTGCAGAAATAATAGTTAGCTACAATCAGATCTACAATAATAATGAAAACAAATACCACGTCCTAATTATCGACATAACAAGTCAATCCACACAAATGTGTGCAACAAATAAACTCCATGAAATAACAGTTCAGTGTTGGGCTACGCGAGGTGAGGTTTTATCCCTCGCCAAACGCCTTCTGGATGGTGCATCCTTTCGCCTGCAAGTATGCCGACCGCTCCTGCCGCTTCCGGTCGAAGATGGATGACGGCTTGGCTGCTGGAACATAAGCAACCATAAGTAGTGGCACAGTCGTTGTATGTTGCGTACCCCAACCATTACAGCAATACGCAATGGTTTAATCCCTTAAGATGACACTCCGGTAAGGTTTGGAGACTTAAGTTTCAATGCGATCACCAAAATGACATAGAGGGAATAGGGGTCAGGCACATAATATATTAATCAGATTATGGTAATTGTGTATACGCAGGCCCGGCTTCGGGGTATTGAAAAGGGGGATTCTGGCGGATTCAATCAACCGGGGATTTCTGGGATGATTCTCCCCCCCCCCCCCGAACCCACCTGGGGACGGCCATGATACCTCTATGCACATGCGTCTTGGCGACCGATTACAGTATAAATATAGATTTGTTTTAAGAAAATAATACCATCCTTGTATTGTGAGTTCGGTATATACCAACAAGCAATAGTGTTTTGTAGTTTTACATTTGCCAGTACAGCTCGTAGTCTCTACATCCGATGGCTATCCGATGGGGCGTTTAGTGTTTCATCAGATGAGCTACGTTTTCCCAAGGTAGTATACTCTAGTGAGTTATAGTCTAGTTTATGTTCATTGTGTCAGAGGTGGGAACATTTTCTTAACAAACAAGATATGTCATGCATTTGCTATTCAAAAAATCAGTGTAGCATGACTCTCATCACGATTGGACCACTGACAAATATAACTTAGGCCATGAAACCTAGCAAAAGATTCCATTGGTTGATGGTTAACTTCATGTTTGTTTGATCCACCAAGGGTTACAATGATCCTCCTCTGGTCACCAAGCAGGAACGCCAGTGATATGCAGATGTATACAAACATTATAACGATTCTATTTTCCTTGTTTTCATTATTTAGGCCGCCTACCTTCCTGGGCCTGTCCGGATGCCAGCTGTTCATCCAGGACCTTGTAGGTCTTCGGTTGGACGGGCTTGTAGGTAGGTCCGCCAATGCGCTGAGTCGGCTCCTCGCAGACCTCGACCCGCTGCCGCTGTTGGGGCGGCACCGAACCCGTCAACCCTCCCCTGAGACAGAGCGCATTGGACTCAAGGCTTCATGCAACCAGTTAGGTGTTCCTGGTTGCTTAGCTCAGTTAAAAGTTGTCTATATGTAATGTGTTGTGTAAGTGCAAGTGCTAATGAAGTAGCGTTTGTTTGTTACCATTAATGCTCTAAGAAATGTGCATGGGTACAATAATCGAAATACTAGCAATACTTTTGTAACACTTTAAACACTATTGTGGTATACTGATAGGCCTAGATGTTTGCTTTATTTGTTTTAAAAAATTGAAATACTATGCTTGGTCCCCCTTCCTTCTATAATACCTTGTCTTAATATTATTATAATTATTATTAAACATTGCTAAATATAACATTTTATAGAACAAAAAATATTACAAAAGTATTTGTAATTTTTTTTTACAAGTATTTAGATTACTTTTAGGAAAATGTAATATAGGGGGCTACAGTATTCAGTGGCGTATTTGGGGGGAGGTCATTGGGCCGTGCTCCCCTTTGGTTTAAGTGACTTCATTGTTTCCCATATTTTCCGGTGTGCCGCTACTTGGTAGCGTGGATGACTAGGCATGCCCCCCCCGGCCTCCTCCTTTGCGGGATCCTATAGGTACACTGACAATATTAATTCAGCATGTTGAGTATAGGCAGAATTTTGAAATAAGAACTGTGGCCATCCCTGACCTTCCTTTGAGCCACATTTACAGGACAGGACGCTTCGCTCCGGTGACGTCATCTTTACGTAGTGAATTGTGTCACGTGGGTTACGAATTTACGATTGTCTTATTATGTAAACATCATATCATCGAATCCTCGCGAACCATGGGTGTAATACTACACTAACCCTGGCAGATAAACCTGTTGAAACGTATAACTTTCAGTTTTCATGAATTACCCTTCCGACCAACGTCGACGGATCCATTGCTAATTTCAACAACTTCCGGCTACTTGGACTTGGTGCAGCGACTTGAATTTGGTGTAGATCATTTACAGAAAAACGCGGTATATCAAATAGAATAAGTATTACTATTGCATATATATTATACACAAACGTATTGTAGACATATATTAGGAAACAGGTTTTGTTAATTATTAGTCAGAGGGAGTATTTTAGAGTAAGTTAGTTTCGGATTCTGTCAGGGAATTCAGCGAGCGTTAATAGGGTTATTTACCATTCGTAAATTGAGATAGCATAGTGAATAGTCAGTAACATTGGAATATTGGTTAGAATAAGTATTAGTATTATACATATATTGTTCACCAACTTCTTGTTGACATATATTAAGAAACCGTTTTTGTTAACAGAGGTAGTATTTTTTCCCGGATTCAAACTCAACGAGTGATAAAAGGGAGTTTGTTTACAGGTCGTGAATTCAACCCGTGCATCGAGCTATCGTTTACATTGGCTAATATATATATATAAGATAAAGTGATTTATTTACTTAAATTACATATATAAGGTAATATCTGACATAGTGGTAGTAAACGTTTTCGGTAAAAAGGAAATAACAGCAGGATTTTAGCGTAAATTAGTACACACTGACTTGTTTTGTTACACAGTGTTCTCTGTATTCGCTAGGTGGCAGGTTTTTTTTTCTCATGCGAGGTTAATAGAAGACACAGTTAGCAAGTATATTAGCCTAAAGTGTTCTTTTGATCACAAAAACAGCCTTATTCAAGGCTAACATAGCAAACTAATTAAAACTAAATTGTATGATGGCGCCGTGCAAACGGCAGTTAAAGGCCACAAGGCACTTAATTTGTGGCAGTTGCAGTAACTGGGTGGATTTCGTCAAGTCTGGGTGCGAGAAGTCCTGGGCTGAGGTCCAGGCAGATAGTTTTAGTTTTGAGTGTAGGGGATGTACGAAGATGAAGGAACTAGAGGTGGAGTTGGAAGAGCTGAGGCTGCTCGTTGTGGCAATGGTGGGAAGGGAACAGGGGGGTTGTGCCAGTAGTTCCGGTGGGGGAACAGTAGATGATAAAGTGGGGAAAGACACAAGAGATGCTAGGGAGAGCTCACCGCAGCCTGGGAGGAAGCTGAGAGGAGGGAAGGTGACAGGTCGTAGGGAGACAGGACGTAAGGAGACTGGAAGGAAAGGAACGGGAGGGAAGACAACCGGAGTGAAGGAGAAGGGAGTGGGGGAGACAGGAGGGAAGGAGAAGGGAGTGGGGGAGACGGGAGGGAAGACAACAGGAGTGAAGGAGAGGGGAGTGGGAGAGACAAGAGCAAAGGAGTGGGAAGTGGGGGAGACAGGAGGGAAGGGGTCAGGACAGAATGTGATGGAGGGGATCGAACGGAAGAGTTATTCTGCAGCAGTGATAGAGGGGGTGAGGAAGAGAGCGAGGGTGTTTGTGGGGGATTCGATAGTTAGGAAGACCGACAGAGTCTTATACAAGGGAAATGATGTGGTGGTCTGCTTGCCTGGAGCCAAAATAGAGGCGATAACTGAGAGGGTAAACAACATCGTAGGCTCGGGTAAGGGTGGATCTGTTTTAGTACACGTAGGCACAAATAACGTAGAGAGGGAGGGTACAACTGCCATAGTTAGGAAATATAGGCAGTTGGTCAGAACACTAAAACAGACGCGGGTTGAGCAGGTAATACTGTCAGGGATTTTACCTGTAATGGGCAGGAGGGGTCACAAATATCGAAATTGTCGGGGGATGGCAATTAACATGTTAGTCCAGAAGCTATGTAGGGAAGAGGAAGTTGGATTTGTGGATTTATGGGGAAGTTTTGTTGGGAGGGCTGATATGTACATGAAGGATGGGCTTCATTTAAGTGGAAAGGGGGCGGCAGTATTCGCGGACAAACTTTCAGCAGCAGTAGATAGTGACTTGGGTACAATGACAAATATTTTTGGAAGTAAACATTCTTTAAACTAGAAGTGCAGGGGGGTTACCTAGAGGTGTCTCAAGCAGAACAAGAGGCCACTAGCACAGATAAACCGATATCAAATCATCCGAAAAACATCTCTGAAAAAGGTTATAGATGCGTATGTTTAAATGCAAGGAGCATAGTAAATAAGAAAAACGAATTAAACATTATGGTAGAAGATATTGACCCTCACATAATTGGTATAACTGAATCATGGGCCAACATAGATATAACAGATGCTGAATTAGGACTGACAGGATATGTAATGTTTAGGAAAGATCGAATAGGAAGAAGGGGCGGGGGAGTTATTTTATATGTTAAAGAATCCATTCAGGCTTATGAAATAAAACTAGAAAGGGAAGCAGATTGCGATGAAGCTGTTTGGTGCAAAATTGTTTCAGGAAATTCAAAATTAACTGTTGGATTAGTTTACCGAAGTCCAAACATAAACGAAGAGGACAACACAAAAATAAAAACGCTATAAAGGAAGTTAGTAAAGGGGAATGTATCATAATGGGAGATTTTAACCATGGACACATACAATGGAATTCTCTAGAGAGTACAGGGATTGAGGACCAACAATTTCTATTTTTAATCCAGGATAGCTTTCTTACTCAGCACGTACTAGAACCAACCAGGGGAGAAAATGTATTAGATATAGTTCTGTCATCACAAAAAGAATTAGTGGACAATGTAAAAATATTTGAACCATTGGGTAATAGTGATCATAATCAAATACATTTTGACATCAATGTAAAATCAGAAAGTAAAAATAAGAAAACGTACAAGAGAAACTTCCACAAAGGTAACTACAAAGATATGAGAAAATACTTAGCAAAGCTAGATTGGAATAACATGCTGATGAATAAGACCGCAATTGAATGTTGGAATATTCTAAAATATGAAATTGAGAGTATCATCGATAAATTTGTTCCCTTCCAAAAACAAGGAAAACGGTGTAGAAAGAAACACTTGTCAAAAGAGGCTATTAGAAAAATAATGCTAAAACAAACTATGTGGAGGGTTTATAGGCGTACCAGAAATGAAGAAGACTATGCAAAATACAAAGAGGCACTTAATGCAGCTACAACTGAAATAGGACAATCTAAAAGAAGCTATGAGCAAAAACTGGCATGTAACATAAAAAATGACAGCAAGAGTTTTTATGCATATGTCAGGAGTAAACAAAACGTACAAGACAAGGTTGGACCTCTAGAAGACAGTGCTGGAAATATAATATCACAGGGGTTTTTAATGGCTAAACCTAAGACCTAAATGGTTACTTCAGTTCAGTGTTTACCAAAGAAGATATTAGTTCATTACCAGTTGCTGATGCTAAATTTCAGGGGGCTAAATCTGATTATTTAGGTCCGTTAGTTGTAACTCCAGAATTGGTAGCTAAGAAAATAAAGGCAATGAAGGATAACAAATCACCGGGAGTGGATGGGATTCCTCCAAAATTACTAATGGAAACAGTAGAACAAATCAGTATACCACTTGCAAGAGTATTCAACTTGTCATTAAAAGAGGGAGTTGTTCCGTTTGAATGGAAAGAAGCAAACATCATACCATTATTTAAAAAGGGTTCGAGAAATAAGTCAGAGAATTACAGACCAGTGAGTTTAACGTGAGTGATTTGTAAATTATTAGAAAGGTTAATTAAAGACCATATGGTGGACTTCCTCGTTAAGCATAAATTATTAAATTCATCTCAACATGGATTCCTTAAAGCGAGGTCATGCTTAACAAATATGTTATGTTTTTTGGAAGAAATCACTAAGTGGATAGACGTGGGATCGCCAGTAGATATTATCTACTTAGATTTTCAGAAAGCTTTTGACAAAGTGCCACATCAAAGATTACTACTTAAATTAAAAGCCCATGGTATCGGGGATAGCATAACTGACTGGATAGAACAATGGCTGACTGACAGAAGACAACGAGTTGTAGTAGATGGAGAAGTTTCAACTTGGAAATCGGTTTTGAGTGGGGTACCTCAAGGATCAGTATTAGGACCTATATTATTCTTAATTTATATCAATGACTTGGACGACAGTATAACAAGTAACGTACTGAAATTTGCGGACGACACAAAACTGTTTAGAAAAGTTAATACTGATGGTGATAAACAACATTTACAAAACGATCTAGACAGATTAGTGAAATGGTCTGAGAAATGGCAGATGTTGTTCAATTTTGGGAAATGTAAATGCCTACATACAGGACATGGGAACTTGAATGTAAACTATAAAATGGGAGATACTGTTCTGGGTACTACTGTAAAAGAAAAGGACTTAGGAGTTACAATAAGCGCTGATATGAAAGTTTCAGAGCAGTGTGGTATTGCAGCTTCAAAGGGTAATCAAATTCTTGGATTGATTAGAAGAAACATAACATACAAGGGAAAAAAGTTAATTATACCTCTTTATAAAGCAATAGTTAGACCTCATTTAGAATACTGTATACAAGCATGGAGACCATATCGTAAGAAGGATATAGATACGCTTGAACGCATACAAAGGAGAGCAACTAAAATTATTCCAGAACTGAGATACCTTAGTTATGAAGAACGCCTGAAAGAATGTGGTTTAACAACTCTAGAGACAAGGAGGTTAAGAGGAGATCAGATTGAAGTTTTTAAGATATTGAATGGGTATGAAAATATTGATAGAAATATGTTTTTCTCACTCAAGAAGGATAGCAGAACTAGAGGACATGAGGTAAAATTAGTAAAGGATCAATGTAGATTGGACATCAGGAAGCACTCGTTCTCACAGAGGACAATAAATGAATGGAACAAATTGTCTACAGATTGTGCAACTGCTAGCAGCGTGAATATGTTTAAAAACAAGGTAGACACATATCTCAGGAGGGCGGGTTATAAGTAGATGAACATTGTTGGACTCTCGATAAGCCAATGGCTTCCTTGTCCACTTGCCATCTGGGCCTTTGGCTTGGATGGCAACTCTTGTTAAATCGTGTTAAATCTAATTAAAGTTAAGTCACTTCCCGAATATTACATGTAACATCATCTACGATTGGTCACATCCCAAATACCCGAAATTCGTAGGGTCGCATTGCCTTGTGTAAACATACCTTCTGACACTGAGTTTGCGTTCGTTATCTGAACCTACACACAGTAAAGCCGATATTTGTTATATACCTGCGCACAGTGAGGTCGAGTTCGTTGCCGGCGCGCAGTATCTCGCGCTTGACCTCGTTGTGTGTCATATGTGTGACGTCACTGTGACAAATGGCGACCACTTCGTCTCCCTGCTGCAAGCCGATCTGGCTAGCCCGGCCTTGTGGGTTCACCTGAAGGACATATGCACTGCAATTGACTTCCATCTGGTGACCACTGTAATGTTCTGTGTAAAAGTAGATAATTTTGTCGCTGATATGCTGAACAAATTATGCTAAAATTACACATAGGCAGTGGCGTATCTAGGATGTCACAAATATTGAAGCTACAGGAGCGGAGGACGCACACTTAGTCATCCGTTAGTTTACTTTGCAACCACGTAGATGCGCAGCAGGTTATATACGAAACAAATCAAAAAATTATGCCAAAGGGGGCCTTGCCTAATGCCCACATAAATACGCGATTGCACCTATACGTCATTTTAATCCGGGTGGAAACGAGCTTGCCGTCAATCTCAACAGTTTATTCGAAATACGAATGCGCCTCAACGTGCTTCTGACAAAAAACACGTCACCAACGTGTGCATCTTAAAATATAGCATGTAAACCTACACAACCGTTCAAACTTGCAGCTTAAATGCATTTACTTCGATTGGATAAAATCAACAATTATACTTGCGACATGTAGATAGGCCTACTGATTTCCACTGCCCTGGAAGTTAACTGGATAACTGTGGCTTAGCTCGAACGTGACATTGCGATGAGTCAAACATAAAACGAAAATAACAACGATAAAGTGATTTATGCCGCTACATTTAGATTTACCCCCCCCCCGCTACGGTCGGTGTGCCGTTCATTTAACACACACCTAGATATTTGACAATACAATATTTATTTATTTCGAGAACAATATAATTACAGTATCATATTCAATTGTTTTCATAGTATTGCAATCTAACTAAATTAGTCCCATTTTATAGTATAGCAATCTAACAAAATAAAATAATTAATCAAATAAGTGATGTTTATATTTTTTTTAATGTAAAGGTAATTATAGGTCTTCAAAGTGTCCAATCAGTGGAAGCCCCATTTAACTTTCACACATTGATATGATGGCTCATTACCCAAAGATTTAAATTAACTTTCACACTTTGAGTGAACAGCAAATTGCTCAGGTCTAAGTGACAACTATTGCGAGTTGATCAGAATCCAATATAATTTTCACACGTTTAATACAAAGCCGATTGTCCTAACGTTTAACTGAATATTGCAATAATCAACCTTATGTAAACAAATATTATTTTGTGATGTAACGCATTATAAATTGATTGTACCTGGAAATTAATGACACTTTATTAACATTTTCGTTTTAGCGATTCACGGATAAAGAGGGTTTTGTTTCCCTCTAATAAAACAGTCCAACGTTCCTCGTGAACACCAGCTATATGACTATTAATTTTCATTATTTAAAATAAAAGTGAGGCAGAAAAATTAATGGAACAGCCAGGAAGTCTTTCCAAACTGATAATTAGTCCTACTAGCTACCCCATTAGTCTCAGTAGCCCCCGTAGGTAACTGCGACGGAGGCTAATTCATTTAACATTCATTCATTCAACTGGTAACTTAACATTTAGGCATACATATGTTTGTGTACTTTCAAAACTGGATGGCGCACATGTGATCTAATATTTGAATACATGCGGTAGCCAGTTGGCGTACCTTTGTGGTCTTACATATGAAGGCATACGGTAGACTGAGACGGGGACCTCGGGCACGCGCCGCACGCGTCTGACTGCTAGCGGTGCCTGGACAGCTTGGCAGGTAACCCGTCGCTCGTCCCCAGCAGCCTCGCATAACGGCACAAACTACCGCTGACTGATCGTGTTACGCTTGCCCCAAATAAGGCAGCATAACCCACTGGCGAGACCACAGGTAACGCCGGCGCCTGGGTAGGTGCAGTCGGGTATTTTTAGTTGCTGGAGATGTCTCTCGTAAAACCAGTGGGTTGCGACATTTGAGAGGTCGAGCTGCTAGCGATTTCATTCACCGAGAGTTGACCCGTATGGTTTCACACGGAGAAGAGACTGAATCGGAGTGCACCTTAGAAATGAGTTATTGTGCCAGTGATGTCTTGTTATTACAGAAATACACGTTTCAATGGTTCGATAAACTCATCTTTGGCCCAGTTCGCTTGCTTGGAAACTCTCAGAAAATAACCAGGGCACATGAGTAGATCATAAATTCAATCTATGGCATGGTGAAAACATAATGAAGCTACTGACGAAGACTATAGTAACGCAGGCGGTTTGATAAACCAATAAAACCCACAGGGAAAGTGATTGGGTTAAATACGACCGTAGCATAAGATAAACACATACGTTCCTAAAGAAAGCTGTAATTCTGATAACACTGACTTTGCACCCCTACAAATCGGAGAAACTCTATTAAGTCGGAGTAAATAAAACCAGAAAATCTCAGGTACCAACTTGGCTAGCCTTTAATATCCAGATATTGATTCAGATCTTGAAATCCAAGGCGTTTAAACAATGTGGTCCCGATAATGTACTTTCCCGTCCGTAGGCCTACTTCCCCGTATAGGCATAGTCGTTTCGTCAGAAATGGTTACTACGCTGACGTCTATATTTGAACAATTTAGTATATGAGCTCACAAGCTACTGGGAAAAACACAACATTAACCCAATTTCTCAAAGAAAACCTCTTCTCCTTCTTCCCCTCCTTCTTCCTCCTCCTCCTCCTCTTCTTTTGTATGAGCACCGTTTTAAGTTATATTTTGAGGTTATATGATCCGCTTGATTGCTTTAGATGAAGCTGAGTAGACCTCGGAGGTGCTGAAGGGGATGATGATATCTCTCTCTCTCTCTCTCTCTCTCTCTCTCTCTCTCTCTCTCTCTCTCTCTCTCTCTCTCTCTCTCTCTCTCTCTCTCTCTCTCTCTCTCTCTCTCTCTCTCTCTCTCGCCGTTTCTCTCTCTCTCTCGCCGTTTCTCTCTCTCTCTCGCCGTTTCTCTCTCCCCCTCTCTCTCTCTTTCTCTCTCTCTCCCTCTCTCTCCGTCTCTCTCCCTCCTCTCCCCTCCCTCTCCCCTCCCTCTCCCCCTCCCTCTCCCTCTCCGCCTCCCTCTCCCACCGCTTCTGTTAACCGCACCCTCGTCTCCATCTCGTCTATCTCTCCCTCCCTCTCTCTCTCTCTCTCTCTCTCTCTCTCTCTCTCTCTCTCTATCTATCTATCTATCTCTCTCTCTCTCTCTCTCTCTCTCTCGCTCCCTCCCTCCCTCCCTCCCTCCCTCCCTCCCTCCCCCCTCCCCCTCCACCTCCCCCTCCCCCTCCCCCTCCCCTCTCCCTCTCCCTCTCCCTCTCCCTCTCCCTCTCCCTCTCCCTCTCTCTTTCTCTGTGATGATGATTTCAATGAGGAAGACTACTTCGGTCCATAAAGGTCGCCAACTGCGCCCTAGTTCGGGGTTGAGGTCACTCCACACTGGAAGATCTTGATTGTGATTAACTGACCATCTTGATTGTGATTAACTGACCGTCTTGTATTCCCTCAGGGTTGCCGAGGAGTGGCGTTTAGCCTACATGCAAGGGAAGGAACACCGTAGTACTTCACTGGCGCAGGATATACAGGAAGAACTGTCCATGCTTACGTCACTACAGCATGTCATTAGATCAGACCCACTGTAGAAGGTACGGCGAGCTGCACGACTTGCGTAACAAGATAACCACTTCGACAACAGTATTAAACGACACCAGTGTTGTACTGAGATGGGCTACAGCATGTCATTAGATCAGACCCACTGTAGAAGGTACGGCGAGCTGCACGACTTGCGTAACAAGATAACCACTTCGACAACAGTATTAAACGACACCAGTGTTGTACTGAGATGGGCTACACTTGTTAAAATGAAAACTTGAAAGGTACTCGTGTTATACAAAGTGGTGCCTGGAGTCATGAGGATATCGTGGGGATGCAATCCAGTCATCGCAGACAAAAGAACGAGGTTAACGCATCATGCAATATAAATACAGCCAAACCAATACCGCAGGAGTAAGGATACTTGTAGAAGGTTACTTCGTTTTCAGTGGTGTATTTATGATCTCTAGGGGAGGCCAAATGGGGGACAAGCTTTAAACCCATTAGTTTATCATGCTAGCAGTTGATGCTACACTATAATGGTGCAAATGGTTACAAACGTAAACAAATGAAAAAATAAGTCAAAGGGGGGTGGCCCAATGCCCCCTTTGACTTACTGGCACTGGCACTACCGCTCTGAAAACAGTAGTGTGGCTAGAGCAGACTACCCTGGTACTTACGAACGTACGCTATATCCACGCAAATACACAACCATGCAATCAATACAAATACACAACCATGCAATCAATACAAATACACAACCATGCAATCAATACAAATACACAACCATGCAATCAATACAAATACACAACCATGCAATCAATACAAATACACAACCATGCAATCAATACAAATACACAACCATGCAATCAATACAAATACACAACCATGCAATCAACACATAGTAATATTATATAGGCTGTATTATGTTTAAATACGAAAATAAATCACAATCCCCTTTCGCGGTCTACGTTTCCCACACTTCCCATGCCCATAAGATATAATGCCAATAAATCGTAGACTAATATATCCAATGTCATGCCAATGTCAAGTCGAAAGTGGGCTGAGAGAACACAGGTGAAGGACATCCTGGCTATAGAAACATATGTTATGGCGTGCATGTGTTCTATTTACATCGAAACATGGAGAGGTCAACAAGCACACGCGTTGTTGTGGAATGCTAAGAAATCATATCATCTTAGTGATTTACATTATGGACAGTTAGCCTGATGATTAGTTTTCTTGTAATGTTTCAATAACATCGTCTCTTTATTATTACGCTATCTTTATGGAAGCTATGAGTTTAGCGACGGGTGTTTAATAAGTAAGCTTATCACAATCAATTCGCCCACAGCGTATGCTCAATTGATAAACTGTAAGTAATCCGAGCGTCGAACGTTGAGGGTTCGTTCGATACTTTTGTGAAGGAACACTTCCTTGTGATCATCGACGTTCAAGTGATGATATGTGAGGCGTAGGGACAATTAACATTTAATGTTGCGGTGTCGTGCAAAGTGAACTGTAAATACATGGCCCGTTTGGACGAATGGTGTTTACGCTACTCAGCAGTTTACTGTGTTGACAGAGGCAGACTGTGGCAGCCGCACATTAGTCAAACCATCAATCAACATTTAAAACGATTCACCAAAGACGTTACACAAAACAAGCCGCACAGTAGCACATCGTTTACGTGTCTAAACTGAGAGGACTATGGTTCGAATCCTCTTGCTACCTTTTCTAAACTCGGACCATTTCACTAAGTACATAATGCCTAGGTTAACTCAGTTGTGTAATATACAGTTGTGGAATTGTACGAATTACTGTGGTTGAATGAACGGTCCGGGTGAACAGGTCTGCCAGGGTCTCAAGTCTAAAGTGCCTAGATTTAATGTAACCGCTATATATAATACTCGTACCATCATCTTTGCGTTTACAAGATAGCGCTGTTACAGTTTATCTCGATTCTCTACCGCGTAGACAAAGGCCACATTTTTTTGGCCTGAGAGAAAGGCCAATAAAGAATCGTGAATTAAGGACATAACTGTTGTTTAGCCTTGGTGAACATTATTAAAGAACACAGTCGCGTTAATGACTGGTAAGAATGTTGACATTAAAAACGTGTTGAATTGTTGCCTTTTATTATTCACAGGGTAACGCGGGATGATTTCCCGCATTACCCTGTGACACGTGTATTCCCGCATTACCCTGTGACACGTGTATTCCCGCATTACCCTGTGACACGTGTATTCCCGCATTACCCTGTGACACGTGTATTCCCGCATTACCCTGTGACACGTGTATTCCCGCATTACCCTGTGACACGTGTATTCCCGCATGAACAAAGACGCATTGTAGTGAAATGGAAAGTAGATTGTATCTGTAATTTGAAGTTATGAACGTGTGAGTGTAGTGGGACACGCACCCTTTGTCTAAGTCTATTCTCTACCCATGGTTCTACAGACACGCACACTTTGTCTAAGTCTATTCTCTACCCATGGTTCTACAGACACGCACACTTTGTCTAAGTCTATTCTCTACCCATGGTTCTACAGACACGCACACTTTGTCTAAATCTATTCTCTACCCATGGTTCTACAGACACGCACCCTTTGTCTAAGTCTATTCTCTACCCATGGTTCTACAGACACGCACACTTTGTCTAAATCTATTCTCTACCCATGGTTCTACAGACACGCACCCTTTGTCTAAGTCTATTCTCTACCCATGGTTCTACAGACACGCACCCTTTGTCTAAGTCTATTCTCTACCCATGGTTCTACAGACACGCACACTTTGTCTAAGTCTATTCTCTACCCATGGTTCTACAGACACGCACACTTTGTCTAAGTCTATTCTCGACTCGGGAATCCTTTCACACAACGGGGGATGTGACAAAGTTCACATCATCTACGAAGCACCAGATACAGATAGAGGCTGCAATGTGTTTTTGTGTCGAGTGGAAAACTACGTTGGTCGTTCCTGCTGGGCCAGGATAGCTACCCACAAAACAGTTTCGATTATTGCAATTATTACGATGGCAGTGGGGCTACCATGTGCTCAATTATCTCCCAATGTTCTCCATGGAAAATAACTACTATGATTATCTGATTCATCTGCACTGCATTATGCTTAGCAAAGACGCGCACGCGCTTTTGTGCATATGATTCCATGGCTTAAATAGGCGCGTATGTTCACATCCAATTAAATTACTATCAATCGTTAAATGGCACGAACTCTGTTGACCGCGTGCCCCTTTGATCAACTGACATACATGCCCAGTAAACTGGTTGACTTGCTGACCTTGTATGGCCATGGCAAGCCACGTTCATTACGCGACCTATCACCGTGTCCTGGTTCGCATCAAGGACCCCCGTCATTACACGAACTGTCACCGTGTCCTAGTCCGAGGGATCACGTCAGTCACCACGTCTATATGCAGGCTATACGATGTGTATGGAGGATCTTAAAAATACTAAATCTGCTCGTTTTTATCATAAAATCGTAAAACAATAGTATAAACTATAAACCATTCTAACATTTCGACCGCCCTAATGTGTTTCAATGAACCAATATTTTTTATGTAATGTTACCGTATATATTTTGCATAGTATCCCCACTCGCGTATAATATATGTTTAATTGTAATGTTTAATCTAGAATAACATGTTCACATTGCATGCTTATCGGCAAGATCGATAGACCGTCAACAACAGATTGCGGTAAAATTATATTGAAAATATTATACTTCATTAAAACACGTCTGGGCGTAGAACATAATTATATGTTATACTGTATATTATATAACATGATTCTACGATAAAAACGATCAGACTGTCGACCCTTAAAGTGGCGGTCACCCATCAGTGTTATCCCAACAGCAGCCACGGGGTCATTCCTTGCGTTCGTTAGGTAGAGGCTAATTGTGTGGGAGAATGGGTATAGCATTCACTGTGGAGACGTAGCATAGTATCCCCACTCTGGGTAATTCGAAATTCCCCAGGGTGTTCTTGGAGCAATGGGCGTAATGGGGGAAGGGACAAGGAGACACTTGCTCCCTGGATCTGGATGTTTGTTAAATCTAGGTGTTTTATGCCGAGTATGTCTTACATTGTTTACTAGTTGTGTTAACTATATTATTTAGTATATATATGTTAACAAATTATATGCAATTATATCAGTACTGTCCATTGAAAGTGGACATTTTAGTAAATGTAAAGATTTCTGGTCGAAATTAGATGACTGATGTTACCCAAAAAATACCCCCGTAAAAAAAACGTACGGTCGCCCCTGCTTGGGATATGTATTTATCCTCATGGGACATTACAGTTGTAAGTGCGGGTATTAGCCGTGAAAGGCAGACGCGAGAGGTCGGCGCTCTCTGCCACGGTTGCATAACCGAGTCAACTCTTCCAGCCTGGCTCCCTGCACGCCTTTATCTACTTAGCCCGTTTTCTACATGTCTTGTGTAGATAAAGCGCCGAGTGATTGAGATGTTTATGTATCCCCAGACATATATAGGTCACGAGCCAGAAGGGCTACAACAAACGCGTTTTTTCAACAGTCCTGATAAGATCAACCGATGCGTTTACCGCATGTGTGTTCATAGATTCGGTCTTTAGTTGATTTCGTAGCGTTTTAAAGCATATGTGGAGGCGTCATGGTAGTTTGACGTATTCATCTACTGTTTCACTGACGACCTGCTTAGGACGCCTCATTGTACAGTGATCATAATTCACAGACTTGCCGTTGGTGATGAATTCTAGAACATAATATATTAGGCCCTATGTGTATATTTTTATTTTATTATGAATGTTTCGTTTATATACTCGTCTACGCACTCACGATATCCACTGTGTACAAGCAGATCCTGATGTTATTTATAACCACGTCTGTCGCAGTGTCACATTTATAATACAGTCAGTAATTGTTGGTGCTGTTAGATTGCCGCAGCCTACGTTTCAACAACATCACGTTTCCATGGTTACGACATTATCTGCCAACGATTACGTTTTTACTTCTCGGTGACTTCTCCATAATTACCCGGGGCCGCAGTGACTACGATCTTTAGTCAACTGTTCCGGTTTGTGTTTTGTTGTTTGTTCGTCGCGTGCAGTAACAAGTGTATCAATGTCGAAGATCGTCGGTGCTATTTGTAGTGATGCTAACGGAAGGCTTCATTTGTGTTGAACAAAACGAACAAAACTAATCCATACAAGTAGCTTCCTAGCGTTAACCATTTGCCTTCTGCTACGCAATGGACGAAACGACAGCAAGCATTTGTTAGACACCATTTACCTTTGTTAGACACCATTTACCTCTTCAAGATTCCATCATTCCTGACGTCTACCGACAGAAGAAGGTACAAGGTACATTTGAAGCTAACATAAACGTAAAATGCAATAAAACAGTGCTCACATAAGCATGAGAATTATACATCATGATGTGGCTGACTATCGGAAGATACGAATTCTAAGTGTAATAAACAATACATACTTTTACAGTAACTGTGTAATAAACATTACACCAAAGACGAAATATGTGGACATTGGCTATACGCATAACGTGAAGGCAGACTATGGACCAAGAGGCAAACATTGAACTTCACTGTAATTTAGATCCTTTTCTTATGGCTTCCTCTACACAGATCCTCTAGACTGGTCGGGGGATTCGGTTGGAAAGCAGTACCAACCCGAGACAACGTCGTCGGCCCGTAATGGGCGTGGAACTCAAGCGACAAGCTATTTCTAAATGCCAACGCCGTGTCTGTCATCCTATTGACTCCCATGAGTGGGGTACACAGAGGTCACATCTCTCTCAGTGTCTCTACATTCACTTCAAATAAGTGAATGAAGATCCGTGATATCCACAGACATAAATCGAACACCCGTTAGTAAAACGTTAGTTTATAGTGGGATGATTAATGATGTAACTCTATGGTGATATATCTTTACTTTAATACTAGCAGCTTTTCACTAAAATTAAGCACTTATTTAAGTTGGACGTTCCAAAGAGATAACAAGAGAGATCAATTGTTTCAGTCTTGGTTACCCGGCGCCTGGTGGGGGGTCCCATACAAAAACTGTTTTGGTTACCCGGCGCCTGGTTGGGGGGTCCCATACAAAAACTGCCGAGCTATTTTTGTTGTCGTTATTCGTAACGTTTCTATTGCGTGCCCCAATCCTAAACTTAACTTATAACCCTCTCCGGTGTGTGCAACAGATAAGGCGAGATTGACTGATACCGTCACAATACTATCACAATCAGTTATGACAGAGGAACGTCTGTTGAACGAAAAGGTTTATAAAATGGGCGTGTTGTCTACTACGTGGCTGATATTGGCTTCTCTGCTATTCTCATGTATTATACCACAGAGGATGTGTTACTTCAGCCTCGTACCCGTCTGCCTTTGAAGCCGATGTTATATAGCATATGGACCCATGGAAAATAGACCACGGGTCCATATTAGATTAGTAGTGTATGTTATATCTTACAGTTAGTAGACAGGTTGTACCAGAACCGTGCGGCCAGCTCGCCAGCCAGTAGGGCAGACTGCCAATAAGGCAGCTGGCCAGACAGACAGCCACCTACTACAGCCACATACTTCGTTTCATCCGAGTAATTTGAGCAACAGCGAAATTCTGACATAAGGCTTTACGTCAACGAATTGTGCATGCCATTAACATATATCACCAGCAATATAGTTGAAATACCGATCTTCTCTCTCGCAATCCTATGGTCCCGTTGAGCTTGACAGAACGCATAGAATATATGCATGCATGTATGTACGTGTGTGTGCGTGCGTGCGTGATTGCGTGCGTGCGTGCGTGCGTGCGTGTGCACCGAAAAACAATTAGGCATGTGACGTCATCACAAGCGAATGTCCCCTGCAGACTTGGCTTGGAATGCGGGTGAGCCGATGCGGTCGCCAGCAACAAGTGGCACCACACCCACAACAACTAGACACTCGGCTGCCGTGACGTCTGTCTCGTAGCCCCACTGTTCACATCCCTAGGCCAAGCCTCAATGTATCACTTACACTAATCCCGTTAGAGCATGTGTGTACCTTAGTTGTTACTCCTCCTAGACGCTTTGTTTTTCGGGTGACAAACTTTCAGGGGTTCAACTATGAAGAAGAAGGAGACAGGACTCTTTTTTCTTCGAAATTCACTCCACCATTACGAATAATCGAATTACCCCTTGTAGTTGTTACGCACGCACGATTGCGAACAATTACGTACAATTGTCTACAACGTATTTTCTATGATTGTCCCATATCAGGGCAAGGCGTCACTAGACATTAATGTAACTGTCAATATTTTGTCGCAATTTCAAGAGTTGCATTCTATGAAGCCATCAAGATATTGACTGGCAGTAGTACCAAGGCACAACAATTACGTACAATTGTCTACAACGTATTTTCTATGATTGTCCCATACCAGGGCAAGGCGTCACTAGACATTAATGTAACTGTCAATATTTTGTCGCAATTTCAAGAGTTGCATTCTATGAAGCCATCAAGATATTGACTGGCAGTAGTACCAAGGCACAACAATTACGTACAATTGTCTACAACGGATTTTCTATGATTGTCCCATACCAGGGCAAGGCGTCACTAGACATTAATGTAACTGTCAATATTTTGTCGCAATTTCAAGAGTTGCATTCTATGAAGCCATCAAGATATTGACTGGCAGTAGTACCAAGGCATACATGGATATTTCTGTGATAATGTTGTGTATCCTGAATTTTTAATATTGGTATCACGACAGTCACTTACGAACTACCAAGTTATCCCATCAGGAGGATGGTGATTTTTTGCTATTGTAGTTAATATTATTGCTGTTTATACTATTATATTTTTATTGAAACAGAAAGTAGCTGTTATGATAGTAACACGTTGTACAACATCGTGTATTGTTACTTACAGCCAATTTATCAAAGAGGGATTATGAGTACGTAGCCTACTAGCATTTTAGTTTTTTTTCTCATGCAAATCCATCCAGCATGTGTCGTTACAGTCATATGTGATTTGAAAACCTATAGCTACGCATAGGCAGATGGACATCCCCATATCTTCAGGGCACATAATTACTGGAGACGAAAAGAAATGTTAAAATATCCTCATACTGGAAGTTGACAGAGTGAACATTGAGATAAAAGCTTTGCAGACCCACAGATCACAAAATTAATGAGGACGGATAAAAAGAGAGTTATCGAAATCTCTGCTGGGCTCACATCACCCTAAAAAAGTCGGTGCGTACCGTCAAAACATATATGGATACCCCGCAATGATGAAGACATTCTCACCCCATTGGTATGTGTGGCTTAGTTCCAGGAACGCGTCACCGGCAGCTGCGAGCAACTGTCAGCGTCCTGCCACAATAGAAATCGTCACGCCGGTTGATTGATGTCGTTAACTTTACGCACTGCCACAGGTCGTCGTCAAACCCCGGTGACGCACACGCACAGGCGGACGCGGGAGGGTTATCATGGGCATCAAATGTTAGGGCCGACTGCATCAATTGACGCCTAACTTAGTGGCTAGAACTGTTGGGAACGTCGAGCCAGATGTCAGCAGTACCCTATGGCAGTACCACGTTAACTGCGGTTCGCCGCAGTATACACTCTGCCAACTCGCTTCAGTGGATTATTTAGCAGCTGATGCCGTCCTTACATCGACACCGATCCGACCTCGGTAAACATCAACATATATCAGTGATTAGTATCTACACTGGAGTATTCACGCCAGACACCTACCTGCTCGACGTGGAGTGGTATTCCTTGGTCTGTACCCCCGCGCAGCCGAAACCCCCACGACTGGGAGGTTTCCATACGCCGCAGCTGAACCTGCACAAACTCCCCCATGATGGTTGCGGCACACTGAGTCGACACACACGACCGCTCTTTGTGACGCCGGCGCCGTCTTTGAGGCGGCAGTGCACCGTCGCTCCGTCGAGCAGCGGTGGCGGTGACAGCGGCGTGCCTGCAGACGCCCACGACTGCTGCGAGGGGAAGGAGCTGTCTGTGTGGGATCCAACGTAAACCGACACGGCCCGAGTATTGTGGAGGAACTCGTGGATGTAAATCCATGTGTGAGGGTGTATATTATATTCCCACCGTTTTTTTAACTGGGAATATCATACTTAGAATTCGACTGCGCATATGATTTCTAGGTAGCTATCCATAAAACCATGCTTCACAATATTTCAAACATATTAAACAAAAGTATGAAAATGGTTTTCTTCGATAAAAACTATTCACATGTTTTGTAAGAGATTAATGTGTGTATGTGGACAAACTAGTTGTTGAACGCACGCACGCACGCACGCACGCACGCACGCACGCACGCACGCACGCACGCACGCACGCACGCACGCACGCACGCACGCACGCACGCACGCACGCACGCACGCACGCACGCACGCACGCACGCACGCACGCACGCACATATTATATATATATATGTATGTATGTATGTATGTATGTATGTATGTATGTATGTATGTATGTATGTATGTATGTATGTATGTATGTATATATATATATATATGTATATATATATATATATATATATATATATATATATATATATATATATATATATATATATATATATATATGATTCTCATCTAGACATGTTAAATGTGCATAAGTTATTCAGCATTATATCAGTACGTTGATATTTAGATAATACAACATCACACGCACGCACGCACACACACACACACACACACACACACGCAGGTCTATGAAGGGGCCTATACACATAGATGCACGCACATTTCATGGCAGCAACTGTGTCAGTCACTGGTGGCTATATAATATGTTATATATATATATATATATATATATATATATATATATATATATATATATATATATATATATATATATATATATATATATATATATATATATATATATATATATATATAACATATTATATAACCACCAGTATATATACTGATCTAATCGGCGATTTGTTTAAGCTTTTGCTTACGGTCCCTCGCTTGAATTCTACGGTTCCGTGCTCTGTGCCCTGTTAAACATGACCCCCCCATCCATCCACACTATACCCACATTTCGCGTTACTCTACATAAAAAATGTATCGGTGTCGAAGTCATCAGCAATGTCCGATGGACTAAGTCCTTCAAAATGTAACAGCGCTTCGTCACTGTCCGAATAGCCTCGGTGGCCATAGCATCCGCGTTAAGTACTTGCTTCACCGATGAAGCTTTCTCGTCGGTAATTTTTTTTATTCGGTTAGCCGCGTTCAGTGACATTTCAACGGGGTTTCTTGTCCACCCACGTTTGCGCAGTGGTCTTTGCATCGGCTTCGGACAGCTACCTTGGACCGTTCACTGTTCACTAAACAAGACAAGACATGTTGTCTAAATGACTAAAGTTTCAATTTGGAACCACGCCATTATCAATTTATATTATATTTGTTAAAGGTAATGTCACATACATTATTATTAGTAGTATACCGGAAATATAGTATAGATGTGTAGTAACATTCAACCTAACATAATGTGTATTACACATACCTATATACATGAACGATGATGAATATTTTTTAAGAAATGTTGGCGGTCTAAAGAGTAACTCTCTAAGTCATCTACTGCAACTAGATGAACACTATGAAGATTCTTTAGATGGCGAACCTGAAATTATTATACATTCTCCATACTTTAATGATGAAAAATTAATCAATAAAATAAAGAACAAGCAAATTAGAATACAAATGTAAAACTTAAGAAACAAGGACTGTGAATTTAGTGCCATTTGCCTGCAAGAAAAGTGGTTATCTGATAACTCCAATATTTCTTTGTTACAAATATGATTATAAAATATTATCTATCAACACAGTGTCAAAAATATGGGAAGGACAGTTAATTGAAATATCTCGAAATACTGTCAAGAAAAACATTGTGGAAATATATTATATAGGCCACCAAGAGATGTGATTGAGAATTATAAGACATTTGTTGATGAGTTAAATCCTATTCTAGATCATCTACAAAAAATAAAGAGTGAAGTAATCATAGCGGGAGATTTTAATATCGATCTGCTGAAATTTAAAGAAAAACCCATATTAAGTGATTATTATGACACAATTACTACACAGGGTATCATTCCTAAAATCACATTGCCAACCAGATTTTCAGAGCATTATGGTACACTTATTGAAAACTTTCTCTGTAAACTTACGCAAGGATATTTGAACTCCACCGCTGGTATTTTAGTTCGTCAAATGTCTGATTATCTTCCATACTTCATTTGTCAGGACTGCATATTAACCACTGACACTGTTCCCAAATTCATTCAAATAAAACAGCAAAATCTGGATTCGCTCGAAAGATATAGATTAAAATTAATAAACTCAAATATTCATGGTAAACTAAATAAGAAAAGTGATGGTAATCCTAACGAAAACTATAATATCCTTGATGAAGCTATTTCCATTGCTGTATTTAAATATCTACCTACAAAAACAGTTAAATATAACAAACATAAATATAAGAAATCGCCTTGGATTATTCAAGGTATCATTAGGTCAATAACGTTTACAGATAAATTATATCTAAAAACTAAACAAACCCCTATAAACACAACTAGACATCAAATCCTTAAAAATAATCTGCATACTTATAAAAAATTCTCAAACGAAATATTCGACTAGCGAAACAAATATATTATGAATCCAGTTTTCAGATATATAAAAATTATACAAAAAAGACCTGGTCTATTATTAAAGAAATTATTAATAAAATGCCAATGAAAGAATAATTTCCTTGCTTTTTTATATTGACGGGAACATTATTACTGATAAAAAGGTAATTGCTAATCAAGTTAATTCATTTTTTATAAATATTGGACCCAAACTCGCTTCACAAATAAATAATAACGATAAAAGTTTTACTGATTATTTGAAAAACCAATTACACATAGTTTCCAATTCAAATCTATAGATGAATATATAACCATCAAGATAATTGACAGTTTGCATCCCAAATCTAGCAGTGGTAAAGACGGCATATAAAAAAAATTATTAAAATCAATAAAACTTTAAATTTGCAAACCAGTCACCACAATAATTAATTTCGCGTAATCCTTCGGACAGTAGCATCTTGACTTGCTAACTAATCAAATGGTTCAGTCTCATCACATGACATGCTTTATTCTTTGTTTATACCTGACAACCATGTTTTTATTTACCTTCTTTTCTACCAAGACTCAATGTGCTTGTAATTTCGACCTGTAGATATCCTACGTCTTTGAACAGCTCACTGTCTAGATCTGGACCCCCTTTCGTTGTTTTCCGGTAAGCCCTTTACTACAATTTCTTTTGTCCTTTTGCTTTTATCTGGGGATTCATCCCTAACCTTGTCAATTTTGTTTTCTACCTGTCCAACATCTGCATATTTCGCATTGGACCATACGGTCCATGCTTTCGACATTTCTTTGCATATCATACAACTGGCTGTCAATTCTTCTTCTACTGGTTCATTGACCAGAGGGGCAAATCTATTGACATTGGGCGTTTCCGTGGCAGATGATTTTGCACTGCCTTTCCTTTTCTTTCTGGTTTGGTCAAATTCAATTGCAGTACAAAAAAGCACTCGGACTCTCCCGAGGATAACACAGAAAAGTAACAATACTTATTTCCACTGTGGTCCTCCTAGCTCGGTACATGCACGCACATTAATTTAAAATTTATATCGCAAATAAAACAGGAATCAAAATAATTACACTTTTATGCATCTTTCAAACACAAAATATAATAATTATAAACAAAGTGATGATGCATCTAATTAAAACAAGCTAAAAACTAAATACAGGCTAATACATTGGAACTCTTTAAAACCCTATGATTATGTTAGACCAAAGCGATCACCTGGACAAACAGCCCCAACATAATTGAACACAATTAACTGTAGTGGAGTGGGTTGGCACAGTAAGCTTCATGCTTGGCGAATACAAATATCTTACAGCTTTCCTAAAACTGCCTGGAGATTGGATGCTCTGTATATTGAGAAGTAAAGCATTTCAGACTTTGGCAGCTGTAAAAGCTAAGGTTGAAGCGCCAGTGCTATGTACATAAGGGACTATGACGTAAGTTCACTTGATCGAGTACCAATACTGTGCTAGTCTATCGTCGTCCGAGACGAAGGGTAACTGGGAGTAGTTCCATGAATGATGTTGAACATATTATGTAATTTCAGTTTATCTACTCTATATTCCACAGGAAGCATTTTGACTCGCCGATATTCAATTACCCCAATATGTGTTCTGGGAGATATACCGGTTGAACAGATATCTAACAACTTTGTTTTGCATTATTTAAAATTTGCATTTGTTTTTCTGGGCGCATAATCAAAATGGCACTGTATCAGTGAAGATGTCAGCAGCTTCTTAATTTTCGGATCAAAAGATTTGGTATTACGGTATAAAAACCTAATTTTTTTTATGTTACCGACAACTGTCCTGGCAATATAATGCATTCACCTGACATGTGTTGATCTAATTCAACTCCCAGATTTACGATTTACTAGCCAAAGTGGATCAAGCACATGCAATTTTAAGCTGCGATTCACGTTGAATTTTCATCTTGGTACCAAAAAGGACAGATTCTGCCTTACTTAGATGAAGGGAAAGTTTGTTATCAAAAAACAGTTGATAATGGAATCAAGTTCTTTGGTCAGGGTCAATTCAACTACTGATACATCGTTTCCCGAGACAATAAGGGCTAAATCATCTGCGCACAGTAGTAGTATTTGCATTTAACAGCGGCATACGTGTCATTAACATAAACAGCATGAGACCCAGAATTGATCCTTGAGGCGCTCCACAAGTTTGTAGGGGGAAAGGTTCCATCTACACCAACCAACTGTTGGCGATCAGTCAGGTTCACTTCATTTGGCTAGACATTTTATATTATTTGATAAGCTATTATACATATAAGTAAAGTAATGCCATCAGTAACTTGTGTTTCACACAACATCTTGCCAGCAAGCGCCACGCAAGGGTACACAAAATATGTCCACTCCGAACAGTGCTGTAATAAACACTTCAATTTCTAGATCCGAATGCCGCGGAGCGCGATTTTCCAATCGCAAGATTGCTTACGCGCTCCTAACGTCAACACTATGGCCGAACATGATACCTCGAAGGATCAAGTAAGTATGTCCAAACACATATTTTAACATGTCTACATAATAATGTGTGATAATGTAGTGCTTTGCACGTAATCCTTGTGCATCGTTGCACTAGGACACTCCTACAGGCTGTAACCTGCCATATGCATTTACGCATTACTTGATCATTTTGGGCGATAATGTGTGAAGTTATCGGTATTAGTTATCGATTCTGGTCGATTCCTACCTTCGACGACCGCTCAAGTTGTGTAAATCTATTTTCCTCTAGTATATACTATTATTTACTAGGAATATATACTACACGACTCTAGTGCTCGCGATTCATACGAGCTACAAAACGAACGCCGTGGCAAACATAATACGAAAGCCTACATAAACAACGGTCATAATATTATATCCATTTAAATTTTCACCAGGGCAGCGGCGAAAAACATACAAATACAAGCACGCATAAATTTATGCATACTCATTTTATCTCAGACTCCTCAGAGCCTGGAACCTACTGCACCATAAATAATAAGAGTCCGTTCAGTGTACTTTTCAACCTACTTAATAGAATATGCCGTTTGAAAAAAATATGAAGAAACATTTTGTGTAAGAGATCAATATGCCAAATCACTAACAGCTACTTTGTCTATACACTGCAAATATATTATTGAAACAATTGTTTTGAGTGAAAAACTTACAAATATTGAACGTCCGAACCATCTCGCACAAGACGAGGAAACCGGAGGAATTCAATGCATCAGCAAATGTTCAATAATAATGTCTGATAAGCAAGTAAAGACTAAAGTCGTTTTTATCACAATATGAATATCATAAAAGCATTCCATGTTATATATCAAAATATATTTTGTTCAGACAAGACTCTGTATCATTACTGTCATAAAAAGATGCCTCTAACACGATATCAAGCGAGATTTCAATGGGTTGAAAACAGGAGTGGCTTGAAAACTGCACCGGTAACTATATCCCTTCCATGCTGTGAGCTCTCTCGACTCTATGACTCTAGCTCCACCAGCGCACCCAATCTGACTGTAAAAAGGCCTTCTGATTTCATCTACACATATTATTTGCACTTATTAGAACTTTTAAAATAATGTTTCACATTTATGCACCCACTGCATGCGCACCACATTCAAACTCACTCTCAAGACTAACTGTTCAGTGACATTTGCGATTCAATTGAGTAACAACATAAAATTATTAGATGCAGCAGTCCCCGCCTACGCTCCTAGGCTATGTAAAGTAATAGAAATAATTTCCATGATGGCAATGATGCATTTCAATTTTTAATCTATATTTTTACGCACATGTAATATGATGAATTAATGCACACCATTCATTTTAGGAACAACCAAAAATGTTCACAAGTAATCACTACAGTTGAATTTTGTATTGTCGTTTTTACCAGTTTGATTTCAAGACACACTACCACACACAATCATAAAAATAGTGATGTTGGATGACATGGGGCACATCCACCAGATTACAAATTTTTCCATCTGGATGTGCTAACTCGTAACAACCAATGTTGCCACTGGTAATGTTTGGGCACAGTGGCACTACCTGGTGAATGACCTTATAAACTGACAAGTTACTTAATCCTCTTCGTTTAAAGTAGAGCATAGTGTCGAAACAACACTTCTGTAACACAGTAGTTGTAGCCAACATTTCCTGTAATAAACATATTCCATGGACGTCACATTATAATAAAGACTGTAATCAACCTGATCCCTGTGTAGCTCATTGTGGGGCTAGGAATAATTTCCAACAAAATGCGGTATAACTTGATTGTGTATGTGAGGTTTGTGCACCTACTTCAACCTGTCTCACCCTTGCTAGCCTGCAGATAGTAACTCAGAGTCTAACAGTGGCTCGGAGGACTCGGTATGTACTGGGGAGTGGCCCATGACCACGGCTCTCCTTGTTGTTGTTCAGGTTCCAATGTTGTGTAACACAGTTACCTTCTGCTATAACACTTGTCTGTTCATGTGTTCAGTTGTTGATTGTTTCACTTCAGTGTGTGGCTAATTATAACATTGTTGCTGGTTAATTGTTGTCAAACTTGCAAGGTGATTGGCTACAGCAAGGCTAGGGAGAAGTTTTGGTAATTGTTTCAGCTTATGACATGACAATACTATGTATACAGTGTTCGCTGTTCAATTTAAATTGATCATGGTGATTGGTGGAGTTTTATCCTACATAATGAATGCACAGTTCTTTTAGTTTGATTTTGATGTGAAAAGATACAAAATTACTAGTTATAGAAATTAGATAAATGTTGTTAAAATAGTGAAAAGAATGATATGTAAAGTATTTGTAATTAGGATTACTGCTGCGGCTTTTATGATTGTTTAGTACTGTTTAAATCAGACTTGGGTGTGTGTACATTTTCATGAATATGAGTACATTGGGGATGGCTGAGCACGAGTATGAGAACATTACTAAAAGCTGAGTAAGAATACGAGTATGAGTACATTTACATGAGTAGGAGTAATAGTACATATTGTTTGATATAGTAAATTATTAGTGACAAGGCTGATATACTAAGGTGATGAATGACTAACTGGGACAGAGTTGGAAAGTTGTGATGTGCCTTCAAGAATTGTAGAGAGAAACAATACTCAAATCAACTAACTCTGGCATAGACATGTGGCATGATATATATATATATATATATATATATATAAATGCTGAGTATGTCGGTGACTGAGTATGTCAGTAACTCAAAGGTGGGTTAATCAGAGTGCTCCTATATATCCCTATATATATATATATATATATATATATATATATATATATATATATATATATATATATATATATATATATATATATATATATAGGAGCACTCTGCTGATTAATCGGATTGGGTTAATCAGAGTGCTCCTATATATCATATATATATATATATATATATATATATATATATATATATATATATATATATATATATATATATAGGAGCACTATATATATATATATAGGAGCACTCTGATTAACCCACCTTTGAGTTCCTGACATACTCAGCATATATGTACACTTACTTAAACCAATCATTATATAGGGTTACCATCTCAGAAAAACCTAGCCAATAAATTTCAATTAGCAGGAGGTGTGACACACCAAAAGATTGCTCACCCGAAACCTCAAGGACTGCTTTTCTTTGTTTAGCATTTCTCTCTCAAACCCTAGATGTAGTTTTGCTAGCACCTGACTGTTAATTGTACTTATTGTCTGACCACCTGATTGGTGGACTATGTAGAGAGCCATGATCTGCTCACTACAAAACACTTTTACTAAGAACATGTTGTGCTACTGGATTCACAAATTAGACAATGTAAATGTAAGTTTACTCTGCATAGTACACGGTATGAGGCTTATTAAACAATAATATAAAACAGTGCATCAGATGCATAACCTAACAATAATAATTTATTAATTTATTTATTATAATAAAATTATATAACCATTAGACAAGTACTCTGAGTTTGACAGACTGCATTTATTGGTCTTGGCCCATAATTGCCTGCGTAATTAATGTAGTGAGTCTACTAGTGTGAAGATTTGTCCAAACTGGAATAAAGGGGTTGTGTGCTAATTTGAATAAAAACTACTGGTGCTATGTGACTTGAGTCATCATAGAAATATCCTCAGCTAGTTCTTAACGCTGTCCCTTGTATGAGCAACAAATGCATTTTAAGGCTAACTGATGAATGTCCCCTTCATTATTGACTTCCTTGGTTAATTAAACAAACACAAGGATTATAACCTGAACTGGTTACTAACATAACTGTTTGGTTAAGGAATTTATGGAAGTTTTTAAAACAGTATTTTCATTCTGTTAACTACAAATACTTAATAACACTGTATTTAAAATAAAATCATAAATAATTATCACATCATCATATTAAAAAAAAGTACTCAGATGTACTCATAAAATCTGAGTACATTGAGCATGTGTACGAGTATGAGTACATAACCCATAATTTCAATGAGTATGAGTACTTAAAAAATGTACTCGAGTACACAAGTACCGAGTATATCGGCCCCAGGTCTGGTTTAGATAGGTATGTATGCATAACAGAAATATTCACGGGGAACAAAATGGTATATTAACATTACAAATCTGTGAGTGTATGCAGTAATTTCTTTTGTTTCTGGTACTGTATTTTATGTAATTTCATGTACAAAAGTAATGTGGTTATTTCAGTTTGATGATGATGATGTGGGTGAAGATGCCCCAATGGAGAAGAGGAAGAAGATGTTTACAAAAGAATGTAAGTTATACATTCACAAGAAAAAGGTTATATATATATATATATTAATATTTAATATATATATATATATATATATATATATATATATATATATATATATATATATATAGACTGTGGCATGGAAATAATGATACTGTTTTTGATGCTCATCATCAATTATGTAAATGTTGTTCACAGTGAGATATATGATGGACGATTCCAGCTGATTCCTATAATTACATTAGGATGACAATTTTTTTATCAATTTACTACTTCTATATCTCGTTGTTATAAAACAAGTTTAAAAATATTATTTAATAAATTTGTCTTGGGAAATAATGGCCCTATTGCATACATGTATGCATTTCGTTATTTCAGTTATCGCAATACCCATTTTCAAGATAGAAACAAAACCACATTTTGATGTAAATTTTTTAAAAGTAATGAACTAGATGTACTTAGTTACCATGCTACAATGAAATGAAAAATAAAGCATGACAACATAGATTTTAAAAGTTATGTAGTTTAGTTGTTAAAAAGTTGTATTTCAATGTCACACACATAACACAAATTTCTAAAAACTTTATTTTTTCCAAAATAATTTAAAAATTTGTATTTCCATATGGTTTATAAATCAACACATGACTATTTATGTAATACCAAATTATAAAAGACATGCAAAAATATTTAACTGTATAGCATTTGAAATATATAAGTGTCACACACGTAACACTATGTTTCCTAATAATCAAATCAAATTTATTTTGACACCACAGATCTCTAAAACTAGAATCAGGGATGTTTGCAATAAAATACCTATAAAAAATGACAAAATGTAATTTCACAGTCTTAATTGCTATAATTTAGTTGCTAATATGTAATAAAGGGGCAATACAACACTAATTTAATAATAATTGACACACCATGGGAAACATACCCTTAATTCTCTCTTTAAAATGCCTGATTTGCGTGTTCAACGTCAGATGATGTCACTGTTCCTCTTCGTTTGATACACAGGGCATACACATTTTTATTTATCATTGTGCTGTGCGATTATTATGCGATTATTAATAGTAATACAATTAGTACAATTTGGAAACACATGTCCTAAGCTGTTCATATTTTTTAATATGTGAATTTCTAACAGATCCTGCTGTGTCCTGTTAATTGACCTCCGAGCAAAATGGAGGCCATTTAACAATCATAATTTGACAGTGATACATACTACGTCGTGGTCCACCTCCTCTCCTTCTCCACTTCACTCTGAGCACAGCGTCTCTCTTTGTTAATCATTCCACTTCCATTCAGTCCATGTGTTCAGCCCATTTTAACCAACTCGTCACCAACTTCCTCCTTAAACTCTCTTTCACACCAACCTCCTTCCTCAGCTCCTGCATTCTTCCCTTGTTTACTTTTTTTATTAACTTACTTCATCATGTTGTTATCATAGCATGAACTAAAAATGTCATGTTGTTATGTAAACAGTCATTATCAACTAAGAAAACTGTCCATTACTAAGTCTATTTCACACACGTCACACACGTAACGCCACATTTATATTTTTTTATGGAAAAATAACCAGTTACAGTCATGCATAGTATACCTATGCATATATGCTTAATTATAATAAAGCAACTTATTAACATACTTCCATAACTTCACAGACTTTTGACAATATTTCGCTCTATGTAATATTAAAAAAATCCATTATTGATGAAAAATAAAATTTTTCTACCCTACCTATTAAACAACATATAGAACAATCCTATGATAAAAAAATTAAAACAATCAGCAATAAATTAACATGGATTTGCAGAGTTTTAAAGATGGAAATTTTATCACGCTGGAATCACCCTGATGTGTTTCAGCAAAGTAAATTATGTGTTGCAGTGAGGCGCAGGGTGTGTTGCAGTGAGGTAAATGATGTGTTGCAGCGATGCTGTGTTGCGATGAACATAATTATGTCACAGTGAAGTAAATGATGTGTTGCACTGAAGTAGGTGATGTGTTGGAGTAAGGTAAATTATATGTTGTAGTGAGATATGATGTGTTGCAGTGCGGTAGATGATGTGTTGCAGTGAAGTAGTCGATATGATACAGTGAGGTAGATGATGTATTGCAGATATGATGTGTTACAGTGAGATATAATGTTGCAATGAGGTATATTATATGTTGCAGTGAGGTAGATGATGTGATGCGGTGAGGCAGCAGATATAATGCAGTGAGGTATATGATGTGATGCATTGAGGTAGATGATGTGATGCAGTGATGTATATGATGTGATACAGTGATGAATATGATGTGTTGCAGTGAGGTGCATGATGTATGGCTTTGGTGATGACCAGAACCCGTACTCAGAGTCAGTGGATCTCATTGAAGATCTTGTGGTTGAGTACATCACAGAGTTGGTAAGTGCATGCAACTCATAATATACAATAGTGTGTATTTGTGTACAGGGTTGTTTGATTTAAATCATTTGATTTAAATCATTGTTTAAATCATGATTTAAATCACTCCAAATTTTTTTTTTTAAATCATTGATTTATGATTTTTTTTTACTTCCGGTTTTTTTAATCGCTGAATTACATAAATTTTAACACAAATAATTGTTTACAAGCATTGAGATCAACAAAGTTTTGTATGTTTTTTAATACAAAACACAAAGTGCACACACTTGTGTAGCTGTATTGTCACCAGATAGCCTGATAGTCAAATATTTTTTGACATTGTGTATGTTTGAGCTATTCCCTTTCTGAATGCAGTGAAGTCACACAAACTTGTCTTCCAGAGGAAGTATCTTTTCAACAGAGAAGCCCTGAGTTAAAGTCTACTTATAGCTTGTGCTAGTTGTTACCAATTCAGTATGTTGACTCAGTTGTTTAATACTGTACCAGTTTGTATTCTGGTTAGAGACCCTTAGAGTACACAGAGCCCTGGACATGTGCTAATCCACCCTATAGGCAAACAATAATTAGCACAGCTTCAGCCACAGACACACAGCATGCTTTCCTTTCCAAGACAGATTATGCAACTACAGGGGGTGAGGCCTTGTGGACATTGTCTAATGTGTTTATATTAGCAAAAATCATATACCCTCAGTTAAAACAAGAACCCAAATCGATTTGAATAGAACATGTTTGAAAGAGTTTACAAATTTAAACATCTATATAAATATCTATTTACCAGATATCAAGAAAAAAAAATAAAAATAAATAAATCAAAACAATCAAATAAATCAGATTTAAATATACAAAAATCCGATTTTTTTTTTTAATAAAAATCATGATTTTTTTCAACCCTGTTTGTGTATGCTATGTATGTATGTGTGTGTGAACAATACTTCACACCAGGCATGGGGCAATTAATTTGAAAATTAATTAATTAAATTACAATTAACTCCGGAATTCTCCAATTAATTTCTTAGGTCAATTAAATAAATTAACGTCCAAACAAAGTAAGGTAAACGATCCATACTGTGGAGTCCACACTATGGATCACTTACTATACTTTGTATGCCGCCCCTCTACTTTAAGTACTATAGGTACTTTATGTCATGACACCACACAATAGTCCACATGTAATTTACATAGATCGAACACATAAAACAAGTAGAAAATATGTTGGTTGCACCTAGTATGAGGTGTTTGATCTTCGCTGCCATGACAGTGTGGGTCCTCTGATGGTTCAACATTGACATGACACCATAAGTTCTGTGTGTGTGTATTTGACAGTGAAATAACACTAAGTTCTCTGTCAAAACTGATCCCTAGACTTCTCTGTTTATTACTTTCAGACCAAGAAAGCCATGGAGGTGGGTCGTCCTGGGAGGATTGCAGTGGAAGACATAATCTTCTTGATTCGCAAAGATGCCAAGAAGTACTCTCGAGTGAAGGAACTGCTCACCATGAATGAGGAACTGAGGAAGGCCCGCAAGGCCTTTGATGAGATTAAGTATGTCAGCAAGTGACAGCTTATCATGACTGTTAGACAGATAATGTGGTATCTTGTCTAGTAGTTGTGAAGGCAATGAGAGCAAGACAGACAATGTGGTACCTTGTCTTGTGGCCGTGAATGCACTGAGAGACAGACAGACAATGTGGTACCTTGTCTTGTGATTGTGAATCCACCGAAAGATAGCCAGGTACAACAACGTGAGATGGTCTATCGGCATCCAGTACACAGTTTTATGACAGTAACAATTCGACAGAGACAAGTTTCTAGTCATGTTCAGTGGCGTTTACGTGGATGGAGGCAGACAGTGTTTCTGTGAAATAGAGTCACCTGCCTTGGCACATAAGTCCACATGGAGTCGATAAGCTCAACACATGGTCCACAGGGATTCAACATAATTAAAATGCAGTCCACACACAATTCATACATAGACAATAGATTAACCATACATAGACAATACCTTAACATGTAGTCCACAATCCACACTTAAAAGTTCACAGTTCACACAAAGTCAGGCACTCAACACAACAGACTTACAATCCACAACATAATCTAAATACTGAGTCAATACGGTAGGACCTACGATCAACACAACACACAGTCCACATTGAGTCAACATACTCTACACAATATTCCACATGTAATCTACATAGATCAAACACGCGGAACATGTTGATTGTACCTAGCGTATCTCCACATTAATTTGTTTAATTCGTTGTCTGTATTTGATTTTGTTACATTGTTATCATCTAAATGAGATTTTTTTGTAGCACATCTACTCAATCTGTTTTTATTCCTGAACTATTCTCAGCATCAAAAGAAGCTTACCACTGCTACACGCCTGTAACGTTTGAAAACAGTGTTACAAAAAATAATAACAACAATTGTACTGATATGGAAAGAGTGCAGTTTATCTACAGAAATCTCACATTAGATCAGTAGTAAGAGCAGCGACTACTGCGCATGACAACCATAAGTATCACAAGGAGATTTTGCGAAGTCACACTTCAGTAATGTGTGTAGCCACGGTTTGCTGTGATACATCAGCATCTGCTACACATGCTTTGCACCAGGAGTCGTGTGGTGCGCTGGGGGATTCTGTCCCACTCACCTAGCAGTACCTGGGTGAGTTCCTGTCTGTTAGTTGGTCTCTAACCCCCCAACACACGCGCCTCTGAAGTCCATCCCGCAGACGCTCGACGGGGCTCAGAACAGGCGAATAAGGCATCCACGGCACGACCGCGACAGCCTCATCGTGCAGGCAAGCCGTCGTTGCACCAGCATGGGGACGAGCGTTGTCTAGTTGGAATATCGTGACGTTTGGTACGAGCTCGATGGAAGGGCATCGACAGTGTCGGATTAATAATGTGGGGGCCTGATACGAACTTTTTATGGGGATCTTGTGAAAGACGATGATCGAGACGCGTCGAGGTTTCCCGTTTATTTAGCATAGACATTCGCAGATTGTTGTTGCATACGCACACACATACAACAAAACATTGCGTATGTTGACAAACAAGAAATACATTCTACTGTGTCAAGCCAGCACTACAACCACAGTGACAATTCAGAACATATTACAAGAAAATACAGCGTAAAATAGAGACCGTACAAATTCTCCTGAACAAATATCCAAATATGTTCCACCAAATTGGTTACAAGCGGTTCTCAACAGCTTGTCGCATCTCTCTTGATTCCATGACGTCCGTCTCCGTCAAGATGCAGATAAATACAATGCGGTCACTGACCTTACAGTAGGGAACCTGAGGCAGCGTGGCCCCCTAAGAAAGACTTTCAAATTGTACGCCATTAAACTACGTTAGCATGTCTTTAATGTGTTCACATTATGGACAGATATGTGTGTCACCCATTGGAAAATTATTTTCAGTAAATAAACAACCTAGTTGAGTTGCATTTGAAAAATAGTAAGAGTACCAAAAAACCGTCTTGCCCCATCCCATCTTAACACGACGTTTACAAAGCACAACATACAATTGCCGATTTTGTATTCTTTGACCTGTCAACTGATTAATGATATTATCATGGCACAAATTAAGTCCATGATTCACACGGCTATATAGTGAGTTTCACCATTTTACTATTGGCAAAACATTAGATCAGTGTATATAAAAGTTTAAAAACACACCGACGTCTGTCTCGTGTTGCTGAGCTTTCGGGTGGGTATCAGATAGAAGTTAGCTCCAATTTGCACCAGATTTGGGGGCGTGTAACCTCCAGGGGTCGTGTTGCCCCAGGTTACCCTACACTTTGGCTCTCTTATCTATGTCCAAAGACCATAAATCGAGAACGTTCACGAACTGTATGCAGAAACGTTGATGGCGAT